>JBDLLF010000291.1:0-35000 GCA_039707465.1 Rhabdophis nuchalis | reverse complement strand
TATTTCTCCCTCTCCCTCTCTCTCCCTCTACCTACCTAACTACTGTATTTCTCCCTCTCCCTCTCTCCCTCTACCTACCTACCTGCTGTATTTCTCCCTTTTTCTCTCTATCCCTCTACCTACTTACTGCATTTCTCCCTCTCTCTCTCTATCCCTCTACCTACCTACCTACCTACCTACCTACCTACCTACCAACCTACCTACTGTATTTCTCCCTGTCTCTCTCTATCCCTCTACCTACCTACCTACCTACCTACCTACCTACCTACCTACATTTCTCTCTCTATCCCTCTACCTACCTACCTACTGTATTTCTCCCTCTATCCCTCTACCTACCTACCTACCTACCTACCTACCTACCTACCTACCTACCTACCTACCTACCTACTGTATTTCTCCCTCTCTCTCCCTCTACCAACCTACCTACTGTATTTCTCCCTGTCTCTCTCTATCCCTCTACCTACCTACCTACCTACCTACCTACCTACCTACCTACCTACCTACCTACCTACCTACATTTCTCTCTCTATCCCTCTACCTACCTACCTACTGTATTTCTCCCATTCTCTCTCTCCTTCTATCTACCTACCTACTGTTTTCTCCCTCTATCCCTCTACCTACCTACCTACCTACCTACCTACTGTATTTCTCCCTCTATCCCTCTACCTACCTACCTACCTACCTACCTACTTACCTACCTACCTACCTACTGTATTTCTCCCTCTCTCTCCCTCTACCTATCTACCTACTGTATTTCTCCCTTTCTCTCTCTATCCCTCTACCTACCTACTGTACTTCTCCAACTCTCTCTCTATCCCTCTACCTACCTACCTACCTACCTACTTACCTACCTACCTACGTACTGTATTTTTCCCTCTCTCTCCCTCTACCTACCTACCTACCTACTGTATTTCTTCCTCTCCCTCTCTCAATCTACCTACCTACCTAACATATTTCTCCCTCGCTCCCTCTACCTACCTACTGTAATTCTCCCTCTCTCTCTATCCCTCTACCTACCTACCTACCTACCTACCTACCTACCTACCTACTTACCTACCTACCTACTGTATTTCTCCCTCTCTCCCTCTACCTACCTTCCTACCTACCTACCTACCAACTTTATTTCTCCCTCTCCCTCTCTCCCTCTACCTACCAAACTACAGTATTTCTCCCTCTCTCCCTCTACCTACCTATCTACCTACCTGCTGTATTTCTCCCTTTCTCTCTCTATCCCTCTACCTACTTACTGCATTTCTTCCTCTCTCTCTCTATCCCTCTATCTACCTATCTACTGTTTTTCTCCCTCTATCCCTCTACCTACCTACCTACCTAACTACCTACCTACTGTATTTCTCCCTCTATCCCTCTACCTACCTAGCTACTGTATTTCTCCCTCTACCTACCTACCTACCTACCTACCTACCTACCTACCTACCTACCTACCTACTGTATTTCTCCCTTTCTCTCTCTATCCACCTACCTACCTACATACCTACTGTATTTCTCCCTCTCCCTCTCTATCCCTCTACCTACCTACCTACTGTATTTATCCCTCTATCCCTCTACCTACCTACCTCCTGTATTTCTCCCCTCCCTCTCTCCCTCTACCTACCTACCCACCTACCTACTGTATTTCTCCCTCTCTCTCTCTATCCCTCTACCTACCTACCTACCTACCTACTGTATTTCTCTCTATATCCCTCTACCTACCTACCTAACTACTGTATTTCTCCCTCTCTCTCTCCCTCTATCTACCTACCTACTGTTTTTCTCCCTCTATCCCTCTACCTACCTACCTACCTACTGTTTTTCTCCCTCTATCCATCTACCTACCTACTGTACTTCTCCAACTCTCTCTCTATCCCTCTACCTACCTACCTACTGTATTTCTCCCATTCTGTCTCTCCTTCTATCTACCTACCTACTGTTTTCTCCCTCTATCCCTCTACCTACCTACCTACCTACTGTAAATCTCCCTCTATCCCTCTACCTACCTACCTACTGTATTTCTCCCTCTCCCTCTCTCAATCTACCTACCTACCTAACATATTTCTCCCTCGCTCCCTCTACCTACCTACTGTAATTCTCCCCCTCTCTCTATCCCTCTACCTACCTACCTACCTACCTACCTACCTACTTACCTACCTACCTACTGTATTTCTCCCGCTCTCCCTCTACCTACCTACCTACCTACCTACCTACCTACCTACCTACCTACCTACCTACCTACCTACCTACTGTATTTCTCTCTCTATCCCTCTACCTACCTACCTACCTACCTACCTACTTTATTTCTCCCTCTCTCTCTCCCTCTATCTACCTACCTACTGTTTTTCTCCCTCTATCCCTCTACCTACCTACCTACCTACTGTTTTTCTCCCTCTATCCCTCTACCTACCTACTGTACTTCTCCAACTCTCTCTCTATCCCTCTACCTACCTACCTACCTACCTACCTACCTACCTACCTACCTACTGTATTTCTCCCTCTCTCTCCCTGTACCTACCTACCTACTGTATTTCTCCCTCTCCCTCTCTCAATCTACATACCTACCTAACATATTTCTCCCTCGCTCCCTGTACCTACCTACTGTAATTCTCCCTCTCTCTCTATCCCTCTACCTACCTACCTACCTACCTACCTACCTGCCTGCCTACCTACCTACCTACCTACCTACCTACCTACCTACCTACCTACCTACCTACCTACCTACTGTATTTCTCCCTCTCTCCCTCTACCTACCTACCTACCTACCTACCTACCTACCTACCTACCTACCTACCTACCTACCTACCTACTGTATTTCTCCCTCTCCCTCTCTCTCCCTCTACCTACCTAACTACTGTATTTCTCCCTCTCCTCTCTCCCTCTACCTACCTACCTGCTGTATTTCTCCCTTTTTCTCTCTATCCCTCTACCTACTTACTGCATTTCTCCCTCTCTCTCTCTATCCCTCTACCTACCTACCTACCTACCTACCTACCAACCTACCTACTGTATTTCTCCCTGTCTCTCTCTATCCCTCTACCTACCTACCTACCTACCTACCTACCTACCTACCTACCTACCTACCTACCTACCTACATTTCTCTCTCTATCCCTCTACCTACCTACCTACTGTATTTCTCCCATTCTCTCTCTCCTTCTATCTACCTACCTACTGTTTTCTCCCTCTATCCCTCTACCTACCTACCTACCTACCTACCTACCTACCTACTGTATTTCTCCCTCTATCCCTCTACCTACCTACCTACCTACCTACCTTCCTACCTACCTACTTACCTACCTACCTACCTACTGTATTTCTCCCTTTCTCTCCCTCTACCTACCTACCTACTGTATTTCTCCCTTTCTCTCTCTATCCCTCTACCTACCTACTGTACTTCTCCAACTCTCTATCCCTCTACCTACCTACCTACCTACCTACCTACCTACCTACCTACATTTCTCTCTCTATCCCTCTACCTACCTACCTACTGTATTTCTCCCATTCTCTCTCTCCTTCTATCTACCTACCTACTGTTTTCTCCCTCTATCCCTCTACCTACCTACCTACCTACCTACCTACCTACCTACTGTATTTCTCCCTCTATCCCTCTACCTACCTACCTACCTACTGTTTTTCTCCCTCTATCCCTCTACCTACCTACTGTACTTCTCCAACTCTCTCTCTATCCCTCTACCTACCTACCTACCTACCTACCTACCTACCTACCTACCTACTGTATTTCTCCCTCTCTCTCCCTGTACCTACCTACCTACTGTATTTCTCCCTCTCCCTCTCTCAATCTACATACCTACCTAACATATTTCTCCCTCGCTCCCTGTACCTACCTACTGTAATTCTCCCTCTCTCTCTATCCCTCTACCTACCTACCTACCTACCTACCTACCTGCCTGCCTACCTACCTACCTACCTACCTACCTACCTACCTACCTACCTACCTACTGTATTTCTCCCTCTCTCCCTCTACCTACCTACCTACCTACCTACCTACCTACCTACCTACCTACCTACCTACCTACTGTATTTCTCCCTCTCCCTCTCTCTCCCTCTACCTACCTAACTACTGTATTTCTCCCTCTCCCTCTCTCCCTCTACCTACCTACCTGCTGTATTTCTCCCTTTTTCTCTCTATCCCTCTACCTACTTACTGCATTTCTCCCTCTCTCTCTCTATCCCTCTACCTACCTACCTACCTACCTACCTACCAACCTACCTACTGTATTTCTCCCTGTCTCTCTCTATCCCTCTACCTACCTACCTACCTACCTACCTACCTACCTACCTACCTACCTACCTACCTACCTACCTACCTACCTACATTTCTCTCTCTATCCCTCTACCTACCTACCTACTGTATTTCTCCATTCTCTCTCTCCTTCTATCTACCTACCTACTGTTTTCTCCCTCTATCCCTCTACCTACCTACCTACCTACCTACCTACTGTATTTCTCCCTCTATCCCTCTACCTACCTACCTACCTACCTACCTTCCTACCTACCTACTTACCTACCTACCTACCTACTGTATTTCTCCCTTTCTCTCCCTCTACCTACCTACCTACTGTATTTCTCCCTTTCTCTCTCTATCCCTCTACCTACCTACTGTACTTCTCCAACTCTCTATCCCTCTACCTACCTACCTACCTACCTACCTACCTACCTACCTACATTTCTCTCTCTATCCCTCTACCTACCTACCTACTGTATTTCTCCCATTCTCTCTCTCCTTCTATCTACCTACCTACTGTTTTCTCCCTCTATCCCTCTACCTACCTACCTACCTACCTACCTACCTACTGTATTTCTCCCTCTATCCCTCTACCTACCTACCTACCTACCTACCTACTTACCTACCTACCTACCTACTGTATTTCTCCCTCTCTCCCCCTCTACCTATCTACCTACTGTATTTCTCCCTTTCTCTCTCTATCCCTCTACCTACCTACTGTACTTCTCCAACTCTCTCTCTATCCCTCCACCTACCTACCTACCTACCTACCTACCTACCTACCTACCTACCTACCTACTTACCTACCTACCTACTGTATTTCTCCCTCTCTCCCTCTACCTACCTTCCTACCTACCTACCTACCAACTTTAGTTCTCCCTCTCCCTCTCTCCCTCTACCTACCAAACTACAGTATTTCTCCCTCTCTCCCTCTACTTACCTACCTACCTACCTACCTACCTACCTGCTGTATTTCTCCCTTTCTCTCTCTATCCCTCTACCTACTTACTGCATTTCTCCCTCTCTCTCTCTATCCCTCTACCTACCTACCTACTGTATTTCTCCCTCTCTCTCTCTCCCTCTATCTACCTATCTACTGTTTTTCTCCCTCTATCCTTTCTACCTACCTACCTACCTACCTAACTACCTACCTACTGTATTTATCCCTCTATCCCTCTACCTACCTAGCTACTGTATTTCTCCCTCTCCCTCTCTCCCTCTACCTACCTACCTACCTACCTACCTACCTACTGTATTTCTCCCTTTCTCTCTCTATCCACCTACCTACCTACATACCTACTGTATTTCTCCCTCTCCCTCTCTATCCCTCTACCTTCCCACCTACTGTATTTATCCCTCTATCCCTCTACCTACCTACCTCCTGTATTTCTCCCCTCCCTCTCTCCCTTTACCTACCTACTCACCTACCTACTGTATTTCTCCCTCGCTCTCTCTATCCCTCTACCTACCTACCTGCTACCTACCTACCTACCTACCTACCTACCTACCTACCTACCTACCTACTTACCTACCTAGCTACTGTATTTCTCCCTCTCTCCCTCTACCTACCTACCTACCTACCTACCTACCTACCTACCTACCTACTTACCTACCTAGGTACTGTATTTCTCCCTCTCCCTCTCTCTCCCTCTACCTACCTGTCAGTCTCGCTAGTTCCTGCTTCGCTGCCATGGAAACGGGGAGGGTGGGGGGTTTGGGATGAGTGTGTTCTGCTGGTGGACAATGTTGATGGTTCGTGTTATCTCCTGTTTAACGGACCTGCATTCCAGGATGGTGAAGACCTGCCCACCTGATGTTGGAGATGGATGCATATTGGACAATGCACAGGGGGGGTTTGGGGATTGGGATGGGCTTAAGCTTAATACTTTCTGTTCGCGCCTAAACTATTCATTCTCAGCTTTACTTGGTCTGTACACTATCGTAACTTAGTAAAAGGAGCCTTAACATTTCAAAATAATGTCTAAGTGTGGTCTTTCCTGAGTCAACGAAGAAACAGGCCTGACATTAAGCTGAGAATCAACAAAACCATGTCGGACCCTTCACAAGAGGAGCCTCCGTTGGTGGAGGTCCTGCCTGAAACCGTTTTGGGAGCTGAAGCATCGCATCCTCCTGTTCAAACTGAAGGGATCAGGTCAGTGATGGAAGGCTTGGCTGGCCTAGATCTAAATCTGCCAGCTGAAGAATCAGTCAAACCTAAACGTTGGTCTGAAGGGGTAGGAATGAGTGGGGTAAACGTCTCCAGACGTCGACTTTCCCCAAAGAAAGTCATTCCGGAGCTCTTAAGAGAAGAAAGGGAACTAAAGGAGATGGCTCAGGACTTACTCCGCCAGGCAGATGAGAAAAGATTAGCCCTGGAAAAAATCTGGGGGAGGGAGGCGGATCGCCCACAGCCAAGAGGGTCACAGGCAGCTCCGGCCAGACGAAGCAGGGTTTCAACACCATCCCCCCCTCCTCAAGCCGGCAGGGAATTGCGGAGAGAGGCAGCTCCGGGCAGACGAAGCAGGGTTTCAACACCATCCCCCCCTCCTCAAGCCGGCAGGGAATTGCGGAGAGAGGCAGCTTCTGCCAGGCAAAGCAGGAGAGCAACACCCTCCCCCCCCCCTCAGGCCGGAAGGGAAGCCAACCCCATTAACCCCCGCCGACTTGCGAAACTGCCTCCTTTGGGTGTGAAATACGACGGAAGTGCCGACAAACTGGCGTTTTTTCTAATTCACGTCGATAATTACATGCAGTTTTACGCAGCTGATATGGACGATGAAATCAAAATCAGAATTGTATCTATGACCCTAGAAGATCAAGCTTCTAATTGGCTGGTTTCATTGCATAATTGCCGCTCACCGGCACTGCGCGATTTCGATCGCTTCATGAATGCTCTTAGAAGGCGTTTTGAAGACCCCCGTGTTGAGAGGAAAGCAAAAATGAAACTAAAAAGTTTGCGGCAGGGGGACATGTCTATTCAGGCTTACACGCAGATTTTCCAGGAGCTATCAGTGTTTATGATTGGTTATAGTGAACAAGCCCTAATGGACATTTATGTTGAAGGGCTGAATAAAGATATTTATCAAACATGTGTGAACAGATTTCGCCCCGAAACTTTGAATGAATGGATAGATCTAGCTTCGGATGTTGAATTGGATCAAGCCCACTTGCAGGATCCAGTCCGCTTGGAGAAAAAAACACAAGAAGATAGCCCCAAATCTCACCCCCCTGCGAGGGAGAAACGCATGCAAAAGGGGGAGGGGAGAACAACCCAGCCTCGTTCAGGCAACTGTTATCGCTGTGGGAAGGAGGGGCACTGGGCAGACAAATGCCGATCAAGACCACCTCCACGCCCATTTTCTTCCTCGGACCGGAAACAGCCTAGGACGCCAACTGTGCGCGCCAAACCGGCTATGAGTGGGATGGAACCCATCAACCTCTCTGCTGACCAGCCCTCCCCAGGACCTGATGATTGGGAAGCGTCTTCAGACTCTTCTGACGACAACCTGGTGAGTCATCGCTCCGGGCCCCTTTATATTAATTTAATGCTTTTAGCTCCATCTACTGGACGTACATGCAATGTGCAGGCTCTCATTGACTCTGGTTGCTCAAAATGTCTCATAAGCCAAGACATCGTGTCTAAAATGGGTTTCCACCTAAAAACCTTGAAAACTCCCATAGCCTTTTGCCAAATGGATGGTTCTGTAGCTGGGGGCACCCCAGCATCTTTTATCACCGAACCAATTCATGTTTCTATAGGCACGGGCCATACTGAGACCATCAACTTTATTGTAACTGCCATTGCCGATAATGCTGTAATTTTGGGGGTAAATTGGCTTCGTAAATGGAATCCTCTGATAAACTGGAAGGAAGGTTGGGTACGCATACCTTTATCCCTCCCGGAACATACCTCTCTTCCATCAGAAACTGATCAGCCCCCACAACATCACCCACCCCCCCATTTTGAATCTGCTTCACCTTTATTGGAATTCCCATCACCCGAAGTCATACCAGGCGAGGAGAAAATTCCCAAAGAATATTGGGACCTAAAGGATGCTTTCAGTGAAAGATCTTGTGATTCCCTTCCTCCTCATAGGGCTACTGACTGTTCAATTGATTTTCTTCCTGGGGTTCAATTACCCAAACCTCGTATGTACTCAATGACCCCGCGGGAGATGGAGGAATTACGTAGATTCATCGATAAAAACCTTCAAAGGGGTTTCATTGAACCAGCTAGGCCCCGTGTAGCCGCTCCAGTTATGTTTAGGGAAAAAAAAGATGGTACTCTAAGATTAATACAGGACTACTCATATCTCAACACCATTTGTGAACACAATATTTACCCCCTTCCGCTCATGAAGGACATGCTTGCTCACCTGGCTACCGGTAAGATTTTTACGAAGTTGGACTTACGTGAAGCCTATTACAGGGTCAGGATCAAAGAGGGGGACGAATGGAAAACAGCTTTTAACTGTCCGCTCGGATGTTTCCAATTCAAAGTCCTCCCTTTCGGTCTTCAAGGTGCCCCTTCAGTGTTTATGCAACTAATAAATGAGGTTCTCCACGAGCACCTTTACAAGGGAGTTATTGTTTACATTGATGACATCGTCGTCTACTCGCAAACACACGACGAGCACGTTAAACTAGTGCGCTCCGTATTGAATAAGTTGCGTTCCGCTGAACTTTATGCCAAACTCTCTAAGTGTGAGTTTCACCAGGAAAGAATTGACTATTTAGGTTACCGTATCTCCTCTGAGGGAATTGAAATGGATCCTGCTAAAGTCAAGGCAGTGACGGAGTGGGCCCCTCCCCGTACCCGTAAACAATTGCAAAGTTTTTTGGGATTTGCGAATTTTTACCGCCAATTTATTCCGTCATTCGCTGACATTGCCTTGCCCATTACAAACCTTCTGAAAACAAAAGGAGAAGGCAAGCCTCGTCCAGGAACCCCTCTCAAATGGACGATGGAATGTCAGGCCGCTTTCGAAAAGCTTAAACGGTTGTTTGCGGCTGAGCCTGTTCTTAAACACCCCGATGTGAATTCCCCATTTGTGATTCAAGCGGATGCTAGTGATGTCGCGGTGGGAGCAGTCCTGTTACAACTCAATCAACATGGCCAATTACAACCCTGTGCTTACACCTCTCGGAAACTCACTGCGTCCGAACGCGGTTGGGCGATTTGGGAAAAGGAGGCTTTTGCTGTTCGGTGGGCTCTCATGACTTGGCGACATTTTCTTGAGGGTGCCCCACATCCTTTCGAGGTCTGGACGGACCATAAAAATTTGGAAGCTCTTACCTCCTCTCGGAAATTGTCCCCAAGGCAACTTCGTTGGGCTCACTATTTCCATCGTTTCAATTTCCACCTCAAATACATTCCTGGGGGCAAAAATTTCATGGCTGATGCGCTTTCCAGATTGCCACAATATGATGTGTCTAAGCTCACCATAGTACAACCGATAATGCCACTCACTTTACCTGCTACTCCAGTATCTACTGTAGCCCAAACTACTGTCCACACTACTCCACCTGCTGACCTGATTGCTCGTATTAAGGATGAATTACTTACTGATGATTGGTATTCGACTCATTCAGGTGATTGTACTACCAGAGACGATCTTCCCTGGATTGGCTCTAAGATCTATGTTCCTGCTACATTACGTCCTTTTGTCTTGCAACGCGCACACGACTCACGTTTAGCTGGTCATTTCGGTTTCGTTAAAACTATTCATCTTATCAAGAGACAGTTCTGGTGGCCATCATTGAAGAAAGATGTTGAATCGTATATTGCCAGTTGCCCTGTATGTGCGGCTTCAAAACGTGCGCCGGGTAAGCCACAGGGTCTTCTCCAGTCTGTAGCTACGCCGGAAAGGCCTTGGAAGGAAATTTCTTTTTTTTATATTGAAAAAGTTTTATTGGTTTTACATTTTTTAACAGGATAAGGTAATGGTTACAAAGAAATTTTGAGAGCATTCACGTCAGAGTCATCGGACCTTCCGAGACCTCAAAATACACATTAAAAAGGTTAACATAGAAAACATTTTCCATACCACTACAAGTTGAAAGCAAGTACATTTACCTAAATTCTCCCTTCCATGCTGTCAGACATTTACAAAAAGTCCGGATAGAAATATTATGCAAAATTGTTCAGGAAAAAATCAAGGCAAAGTTATTTTTTTGATCTAAGTCTTTTGGCTATTGTATCTTCTTTCTCTCCTCCCTGGCCCCCCGCAGGCGGAGCCGTGGCCCCCTCCGTCCCCCCTGGATCTTCCCCCAGGGCAGAGGAATGTTTTTTAAGAAAGGCTTCCGCCTCAGCAACTGTTTTAATCCTCACTCTTCCTCCTTCCCAGAACACCAGCATCCCTTCAGGTGTCATCCACTTGAACCAAATCCCGTGATCAAACAAGGTTTTAGACAAGAAGGAAAATTTCCTTCTTGAATCTCTAATTTTTCTAGGGATCTGCTTCAAGATAGTGACCGTTTCTCGATGATAAGTTAAAGGTTTCTCTCTCTGCGCTTTCAGGATTTCCTCTCTGGTTGACCTTCTAACAAATTTCACATGTATCTCTCTAGGCACTTCATTCATCCTGGCATATGCAGAATTAATTCTATAGGCTAGGTCAATGTCCCCCCTGATCTCATCCTTAGGTTTTTGTAAATAGTCTGCTAAAATTGTACTCATAAGATCAGGCAGGCATTCACCAGAATCCTCAAGAACATTCTGAAATCTCAAAAAATATGTCATTCTTTCCATATCTATCCTAGACACACGCCCATTTATTTCCCCCACCTCATTAGAAACATTTTTAATCTCTCCCTTAGCCCCCTCCAACCCTCCTTCCAATTCTTCATTCTTCTGTGTATTCTCCAACACTTGCTTCCGGGTATCCAATAGTTCCTTTTTGAAAGTACTATTTTCAGCCCTCTGGGCCTTTATTTCTGATATCAAAGTCTGCATAGAGGTTTCAAGAGAAGCCATCCTTTGTTCCAAATTTACAAGTGCTGCTTCTTGTGCCATGGTTAAAAGTTAGAGTCACTGCCACCAAGATGGCGTTTTCCGGGTGGGGTTGGTGGGGCAGATCAGGAGCTCAGTTCAGTTCAGGGCCGTGAAGTTACAAACAATTCAGAAACCAAAAGAGACACAATTTCCCAAGTCAGCAAATAGTAATAACGAAGGTATTCCAAAGAAGAAATCACAAATCCATCAAGAAATTTTTTTTTCCAAAAATCCAGAGAGAGTCCTGCTTTCAAAGAGACGCTGGAAATTTTCCTTAATTGAAATAATCAGGCAGGGACAAAGAGAAGCCACTTCCACCGCCCATCTCAGCCAGAGGGAGAGAGTAGCAAAAAAAGAATTTTTTTAAACTCAGCCAGACCTAGAAACAATGTTGCAAAAAGTCACATTCCACTTTCCCTTGTTAGAGACCGTCCGGAGTGAAAGTTTCCGCTTTCCCTTTGCAGAGAAGCCATTTTAACGTGCCGCTTAAATCCGAGGGGGGGGGTTTTTAAAAATAAACACCCCCCTCCCAGTCCGTTCAGTCTGGCTGGCAGCAGGAAAAAAAAGTTTCCTAAAGACTCACTCTCTCCTCGCAGCTGAAGCCTCGGGAGTCCTTCTGACTGAGCCGATCAGCCCTCCTCATAATTGTGAATGGCGCCGTCTTCCTTGGGCGAAGGGAAAACCCCCCGCTAGCATGTTCTCCCTCACCTGAGCCGCGCCGGGAGCCGCTTCCTCCACCGCCGTGGGGGGCGCGCCCCCCGACGAGCCGGCCCTACGGGAGACCCTCAAACAAGAGGAGTCTCGCCCCCGTTGGGGGGCAGAAGAAGAAACAAAGCGGCGAGCGAGCGCTAGGCTCGCCCGTCGCCGCAGGAGCCGGAACCGGAAGCCGCCTTGGAAGGAAATTTCAATGGATTTTATAGTTGATCTTCCGCCCAGTCAGGGTTATACCGTTATCTGGGTAGTTACCGATCTTTTTTCTAAACAAGTTCATTTTGTCCCCTGTACTAAAATTCCTTCTTCCAAATCTCTGGCCCGACTGTTCGTTTCCCATATCTATCGTTTTCATGGCGTCCCGCAACGCATCATCTCCGATAGAGGAACCCAATTTACTTCCCATTTTTGGAAGGAGTTTTTGAGACTGATTGGCTCCGCCCAAAGCTTAAGCTCCGCCTACCACCCTCAGACAAATGGATCTTGTGAAAGGGTTAATTCCGTTCTCGAACAGTACTTACGCTGCTTTATTAATTTTCAACAAGATGATTGGGCTGATCTTCTCATACATGCCGAAGTTGCGTATAATAACTCTGTTCACTCCAGTACGAATATGACCCCCTTTAAAATCATCTACGGACAGGACTTTGTACCCATACCCGAACTGCCTCACGACTCGCCGACGGTTCCCTCTTTAACTGAATGGTCCTCTAGACTGTCTTCTGTTTGGCCGGTTCTCCGGAAAACTTTGAACGATGCCCATGACTCGCACAAACTGTACGCTGATAAGAAACGAGCAGTCCCTCCCTCCTACAAAGTTGGTGATCAGGTTTATGTATCTACCAAAAATTTGGATAGCCCCCAAAAATGCAAGAAGCTGGGTCCCAAATTTGTTGGACCTTTCACGATCACCAAAATTATCAGCTCTGTGTCGGTCCGTTTGGATCTTCCCAAGACCTATCGGCGACTATACCCTGTATTCCATGTTCACTTACTGAAACCTGCTCGTACCTCCCATCTCTGCAAAAGATTGCCTGATACTCCTACACCTACCTTGGTGGATGGTCATCATCATTATGAGGTGCGAGACATTTTGGACTCCAGAATCCGCAGAAATAAAACTCAGTTCCTGGTCATGTGGAAAGATTTTCCCCCTTCTCACAACGAATGGGTGGATAAGGAGCATCTCAAAGCTCCTAAACTGGTACGCCAGTTTTATGCCAAGTATCCACACAAACCTTGACTCTTTTTCCTTCTCCTCTCTGTTGTTTTGTCTCTCCCTTCTTGTCTTTCAGGTGTAGCCTCTCGTATGCCTATTGCTGCCCTGGATTTCCCGCTGTTCCTGGAGGAGGTCCGGATGTCAGTCTTGCTAGTTCCTGCTTCGCTGCCATGGAAACGGGGAGGGTGGGGGGTTTGGGATGAGTGTGTTCTGCTGGTGGACAATGTTGATGGTTCGTGTTATCTCCTGTTTAACGGACCTGCATTCCAGGATGGTGAAGACCTGCCCACCTGATGTTGGAGATGGATGCATATTGGACAATGCACAGGGGGGGTTTGGGGATTGGGATGGGCTTAAGCTTAATACTTTCTGTTCGCGCCTAAACTATTCATTCTCAGCTTTACTTGGTCTGTACGCTATCGTAACTTAGTAAAAGGAGCCTTAACATTTCAAAATAATGTCTAAGTGTGGTCTTTCCTGAGTCAACGAAGAAAACAGGCCTGACACTACCTAACTACTGTATTTCTCCCTCTCCCTCTTCTCCCTCTACCTACCTACCTACCTACCTGCTGTATTTCTCCCTTTCTCTCTCTATCCCTCTACCTACTTACTGCATTTCTCCCTCTCTCTCTCTATCCCTCTACCTACCTACCTACTGTATTTCTCCCATTCTCTCTCTCCCTCTATCTACCTACCTACTGTTTTCTCCCTCTATCCCTCTACCTACCTACCTACCTACCTACCTACCTACCTACCTACCTACTGTATTTCTCCCTCTCTCTCTCTCCCTCTATCTACCTATCTACTGTTTTTTCTCCCTCTATCCCTCTACCTACCTACCTACCTAACTACCTACCTACTGTATTTCTCCCTCTATCCCTCTACCTAACTAGCTACTGTATTTCTCCCTCTCCCTCTCTCCCTCTACCTACCTACCTACCTACCTACCTACCTACCTACCTACCTACCTACCTACCTACTGTATTTCTCCCTTTCTCTCTCTATCCACCTACCTACCTACATACCTACTGTATTTTCTCCCTCTCCCTCTCTATCCCTCTACCTACCTACCTACTGTATTTATCCCTCTATCCCTCTACCTACCTACCTACTGTATTTCTCCCCTCCCTCTCTCCCTCTACCTACCTACCCACCTACCTACTATATTTCTCCTCTCTCTCTCTATCCCTCTACCTACCTACCTACCTACTGTATTTCTCCCTCTCTCTCTCCCTCTATCTACCTACCTACTGTTTTTCTCCCTCTGTCCCTCTACCTACCTACCTACCTACTGTTTTTCTCCCTCTATCCCTCTACCTACCTACTGTGCTTCTCCAACTCTCTCTCTATCCCTCTACCTACCTACCTACCTACCTACCTACCTACTTACCTACCTACCTACCTACCTACTGTATTTTCTCCCTCTCTCCTCTACCTACCTACCTACTGTATTTCTCCCTCTCCCTCTCTCAATCTACCTACCTACCTAACTTATATCTCCCTCGCTCCCTCTACCTACCTACTGTAATTCTCCCTCTCTCTCTATCCCTCTACCTACCTACCTACCTACCTACCTACCTACCTACCTACCTACCTACCTACCTACCTACCTACCTACCTACTGTATTTCTCCTCTCTCCTCTACCTACCTACCTACCTACCTACCTACCTACCTACCTACTGTATTTCTCCTCTTCCCTCTCTCAATCTAGCTACCTACCTAACATATTTCTCCCTCGCTCCCTCTACCTACCTACTGTAATTCTCCCTCTCTCTCTATCCCTCTACCTACCCTACCTGCTACCTACCTACCTAACTACCTACCTACCTACCTACTTACCTACCTAGCTACTGTAATTTCTCCCTCTCTCCCTCTACCTACCTACCTACCTACCTACCTACCTACCTACCTACTTACCTACCTAGCTACTGTATTTTCTCCTCTCCCTCTCTCTCCCTCTACCTACCTAACTACTGTATTTCTCCTCTCCCTTCCCTCTACCTACCTACCTACCTACCTGCTGTATTTCTCCTTTCTCTCTCTATCCCTCTACCTACTTACTGCCTCTCTCTTCCCTCTACCTACCTACCTACTGTATTTCTCCCATTCTCTCTCTCCCTCTATCTACCTACCTACTGTTTTCTCCCTCTATCCCTCTACCTACCTACCTACCTACCTACCTACCTACCTACCTACTGTATTTCTCCCTCTCTCTCTCTCCCTCTATCTACCTATCTACTGTTTTTTCTCCCTCTATCCCCTCTACCTACCTACCTAACTACCTACCTACTGTATTTCTCCCTCTCCCTCTCTCCCTCTACCTACCTACCTACCTACCTACCTACCTACCTACCTACCTACCTACCTACCTACCTATTGTATTTCTCCCTTTCTCTCTCTATCCACCTACCTACCTACATACCTACTGTATTTTCTCCCTCTCCCTCTCTATCCCTCTACCTACCTACCTACTGTATTTATCCCTCTATCCCTCTACCTACCTACCTACTGTATTTCTCCCCTCCCTCTCTCCCTCTACCTACCTACCCACCTACCTACTGTATTTCTCCCTCTCTCTCTCTATCCCTCTACCTACCTACCTACCTACTGTATTTTCTCCCTCTCTCTCTCCCTCTATCTACCTACCTACTGTTTTTCTCCCTCTGTCCCTCTACCTACCTACCTACCTACTGTTTTTCTCCCTCTATCCCTCTACCTACCTACTGTGCTTCTCCAACTCTCTCTCTATCCCTCTACCTACCTACCTACCTACCTACTTACCTACCTACCTACCTACTTTATTTCTCCCTCTCTCTCCCTCTACCTACCTACCTACTGTATTTCTCCCTCTCCCTCTCTCAATCTACCTACCTACCTAACTTATTTCTCCCTCGCTCCCTCTACCTACCTACTGTAATTCTCCCTCTCTCTCTATCCCTCTACCTACCTACCTACCTACCTACCCTACCTACCTACCTACCTACCTACTGTATTTCTCCCTCTCTCCCTCTACCTACCTACCTACCTACCTACCTACCTACCTACCTACCTACCTACCTACCTACCTACCTACCTACCTACCTACCTACTGTATTTCTCCCTTTCTCTCTCTATCCACCTACCTACCTACCTACCTACCTACCTACCTACCTACCTACTTACCTACCTAGCTACTGTATTTCTCCCTCTCCCTCTCTCTCCCTCTACCTACCTAACTACTGTATTTCTCCCTCTCCCTCTCTCCCTCTACCTACCTACCTACCTACCTGCTGCATTTCTCCCTTTCTCTCTCTATCCCTCTACCTACTTACTGCATTTCTCCTCTCTCTCTCTATCCCTCTACCTACCTACCTACTGTATTTCTCCTCTCCCTCTCTCCCTCTACCTGCCTACCTACCTACCTACCTACCTACCTACCTACCTACCTACCTACCTACCTACCTACCTACCTACCTACCTACCTACCTACTGTATTTCTCCCTTTCTCTCTCTATCCACCTACCTACCTACATACCTACTGTATTTCTCCCTCTCCCCTCTCTATCCCTCTACCTACCTACCTACTGTATTTATCCCTCTATCCCTCTACCTACCTACCTACTGTATTTCTCCCCTCCCTCTCTCCCTCTACCTACCTACCCACCTACCTACTGTATTTCTCCCTCTCTCTCTCTATCCCTCTACCTACCTACCTACCTACTGTATTTCTCCCTCTCTCTCTCCCTCTATCTACCTACCTACTGTTTTTCTCCCTCTGTCCCTCTACCTACCTACCTACCTACTGTTTTTCTCCCTCTATCCCTCTACCTACCTACTGTGCTTCTCCAACTCTCTCTCTATCCCTCTACCTACCTACCTACCTACCTACCTACTTACCTACCTACCTACCTACTGTATTTCTCCCTCTCTCTCCCTCTACCTACCTACCTACTGTATTTCTCCCTCTCCCTCTCTCAATCTAGCTACCTACCTAACATATTTCTCCCTCGCTCCCTCTACCTACCTACTGTAATTCTCCCTCTCTCTCTATCCCTCTACCTACCTACCTGCTACCTACCTACCTACCTACCTACCTACCTACCTACCTACCTACCTACCTACTTACCTACCTAGCTACTGTATTTCTCCCTCTCTCCCTCTACCTACCTACCTACCTACCTACCTACCTACCTACCTACCTACCTACTGTATTTCTCCCTCTCCCTCTCTCTCCCTCTACCTACCTAACTACTGTATTTCTCCCTCTCCCTCTCTCCCTCTACCTACCTACCTGCTGTATTTCTCCCTTTTTCTCTCTATCCCTCTACCTACTTACTGCATTTCTCCCTCTCTCTCTCTATCCCTCTACCTACCTACCTACCTACCTACCTACCTACCAACCTACCAACCTACCAACCTACCTACTGTATTTTCTCCCTCTCTCTCTCTATCCCTCTACCTACCTACCTACCTACCTACCTACATTTCTCTCTCTATCCCTCTACCTACCTACCTACCTACTGTATTTCTCCCATTCTCTCTCTCCTTCTATCTACCTACCTACTGTTTTCTCCCTCTATCCGTCTACCTACCTACCTACCTACTGTATTTCTCCCTCTATCCCTCTACCTACCTACCTACTTACCTACCTACCTACCTACTGTATTTCTCCCTCTCTCTCCCTCTACCTACCTACCTACTGTAATTCTCCCTCTCCCTCTCTCAATCTACCTACCTACCTAACATATTTCTCCCTCGCTCCCTCTACCTACCTACTGTAATTCTCCCTCTCTCTCTATCCCTCTACCTACCTACCTACCTACCTACCTACCTACCTACCTACCTACCTACCTACCTACTTACCTACCTACCTACTGTATTTCTCCCTCTCTCCCTCTACCTACCTTCCTACCTACCTACCTACCAACTTTATTTCTCCCTTTCCCTCTCTCCCTCTACCTACCTAACTACAGTATTTCTCCCTCTCTCCCTCTTCCTACCTACCTACCTACCTGCTGTATTTCTCCCTTTCTCTCTCTATCCCTCTACCTACTTACTGCATTTTCTCCCTCTCTCAATCTACCTACCTACCTACCTACCTACCTACCAACCTACCTACCTACCTACTGTATTTCTCCCTCTCTCTCCCTCTACCTACCTACCTACTGTATTTCTCCCTCTCCCTCTCTCAATCTAGCTACCTACCTAACATATTTCTCCCTCGCTCCCTCTACCTACCTACTGTAATTCTCCCTCTCTCTCTATCCCTCTACCTACCTACCTGCTACCTACCTACCTACCTACCTACCTACCTACCTACCTACCTACCTACCTACCTACTTTACCTACCTAGCTACTGTATTTCTCCCTCTCTCCCTCTACCTACCTACCTACCTACCTACCTACCTACCTACCTACTGTATTTCTCCCTCTCCCTCTCTCTCCCTCTCCCTACCTAACTACTGTATTTCTCCCTCTCCCTCTCTCCCTCTACCTACCTACCTGCTGTATTTCTCCCTTTTTCTCTCTATCCCTCTACCTACTTACTGCATTTCTCCCTCTCTCTCTCTATCCCTCTACCTACCTACCTACCTACCTACCAACCTACCAACCTACCAACCTACCTACTGTATTTCTCCCTCTCTCTCTCTATCCCTCTACCTACCTACCTACCTACCTACCTACCTACATTTCTCTCTCTATCCCTCTACCTACCTACCTACCTACTGTATTTCTCCCATTCTCTCTCTCCTTCTATCTACCTACCTACTGTTTTCTCCCTCTATCCGTCTACCTACCTACCTACCTACTGTATTTCTCCCTCTATCCCTCTACCTACCTACCTACCTACCTACTTAAATACCTACCTACCTACTGTATTTCTCCCTCTCTCTCCCTCTACCTACCTACCTACTGTATTTCTCCCTTTCTCTCTCTATCCCTCTACCTACCTACTGTACTTCTCCAACTCTCTCTCTATCCCTCTACCTACCTACCTACCTACCTACCTACCTACCTACCTACCTACCTACCTACCTACCTACCTACTGTATTTCTCCCTCTCTCTCCCTCTACCTACCTACCTACTGTATTTCTCCCTCTCCCTCTCTCAATCTACCTACCTACCTAACATATTTCTCCCTCGCTCCCTCTACCTACCTACTGTAATTCTCCCTCTCTCTCTATCCCTCTACCTACCTACCTACCTACCTACCTACCTACTTACCTACCTACCTACCTACTGTATTTCTCCCTCTCTCCCTCTACCTACCTTCCTACCTACCTACCTACCAACTTTATTTCTCCCTTTCCCTCTCTCCCTCTACCTACCTAACTACAGTATTTCTCCCTCTCTCCCTCTTCCTACCTACCTACCTACCTGCTGTATTTCTCCCTTTCTCTCTCTATCCCTCTACCTACTTACTGCATTTCTCCCTCTCTCAATCTACCTACCTACCTACCTACCTACCTACCTACCTACCTACCTACCTACTGTATTTCTCCCTCTCTCTCCCTCTACCTACCTACCTACTGTATTTCTCCCTCTCCCTCTCTCAATCTAGCTACCTACCTAACATATTTCTCCCTCGCTCCCTCTACCTACCTACTGTAATTCTCCCTCTCTCTCTATCCCTCTACCTACCTACCTGCTACCTACCTACCTATTTACCTACTTACCTACCTAGCTACTGTATTTCTCCCTCTCTCCCTCTACCTACCTACCTACCTACCTACCTACCTACCTACCTACCTACCTACCTACCTACCTACCTACCTACCTGCTGTATTTCTCCCTTTCTCTCTCTATCCCTCTACCTACTTATTGCATTTCTCCCTCTCTCTCTCTATCCCTCTACCTACCTACCTACTGAATTTCTCCCATTCTCTCTCTCCCTCTATCTACCTACCTACTGTTTTCTCCCTCTATCCCTCTACCTACCTACCTACCTACCTGCTGTATTTCTCCCTTTCTCTCTCTATCCCTCTACCTACTTACTGCATTTCTCCCTCTCTCTCTCTATCACTCTACCTACCTACCTACCTACCTACCTACCAACCTACCTACCTACCTACTGTATTTCTCCCTCTCTCTCCCTCTACCTACCTACCTACTGTATTTCTCCCTTTCTCTCTCTATCCCTCTACCTACCTACTGTACTTCTCCAACTCTCTCTCTATCCCTCTACCTACCTACCTACCAACCTACCTACTTACCTACCTACCTACCTACTGTGTTTCTCCCTCTCTCTCCCTCTACCTACCTACCTACTGTATTTCTCCCTCTCCCTCTCTCAATCTACCTACCTACCTAACATATTTCTCCCTCGCTCCCTCTACCTACCTACTGTAATTCTCCCTCTCTCTCTATCCCTCTACCTACCTACCTACCTACCTACCTACTTACCTACCTACCTACTGTATTTCTCCCTCTCTCCCTCTACCTTCCTACCTACCTACCTACCTACCAACTTTATTTCTCCCTCTCCCTCTCTCCCTCTACCTACCTAACTACAGTATTTCTCCCTCTCTCCCTCTACCTACCTACCTACCTACCTGCTGTATTTCTCCCTTTCTCTCTCTATCCCTCTACCTACTTACTGCATTTCTCCCTCTCTCTCTCTATCACTCTACCTACCTACCTACCTACCTACCTACCTACCTACCTACCTACCTACCAACCTACCAACCTACCTACTGTATTTCTCCCTCTCTCTCCCTCTACCTACCTACCTACTGTATTTCTCCCTCTCCCTCTCTCAATCTAGCTACCTACCTAACATATTTCTCCCTCGCTCCCTCTACCTACCTACTGTAATTCTCCCTCTCTCTCTATCCCTCTACCTACCTACCTGCTACCTACCTACCTACCTACCTACCTACCTACCTACTTACCTACCTAGCTACTGTATTTCTCCCACTCTCCCTCTACCTACCTACCTACCTACCTACCTACCTACCTACCTACCTACTGTATTTCTCCCTCTCTTTCTCCCTCCCTCTACCTACCTAACTACTGTATTTCTCCCTCTCCCTCTCTCCCTCTACCTACCTACCTGCTGTATTTCTCCCTTTTTCTCTCTATCCCTCTACCTACTTACTGCATTTCTCCCTCTCTCTCTCTATCACTCTACCTACCTACCTACCTACCTACCTACCTACCTACCTACATTTCTCTCTCTATCCCTCTACCTACCTACCTACTGTATTTCTCCCATTCTCTCTCTCCTTCTATCTACCTACCTACTGTATTTCTCCCTCTATCCCTCTACCTACCTACCTACCTACCTACCTACCTACCTACTTACCTACCTACCTACCTACTGTATTTCTCCCTCTCTCTCTATCCCTCTACCTACCTACCTGCTACCTACCTACCTACCTACCTACCTACCTACCTACTTACCTACCTAGCTACTGTATTTCTCCCTCGCTCCCTCTACCTACCTACTGTAATTCTCCCTCTCTCTCTATCCCTCTACCTACCTACCTGCTACCTACCTACCTACCTACCTACCTACCTACTTACCTACCTAGCTACTGTATTTCTCCCTTTCTCTACCTACCTACTTACCTACCTACCTACTGTATTTCTCCCTCTCTCTCTATCCCTCTACCTACCTACCTGCTACCTACCTACCTACCTACCTACCTACCTACCTACTTACCTACCTAGCTACTGTATTTCTCCCTCGCTCCCTCTACCTACCTACTGTACTTCTCCAACTCTCTCTCTATCCCTCTACCTACCTATCTACCTACCTACTTACCTACCTACCTACCTACTGTATTTCTCCCTCTCTCTCCCTCTAACCTACCTACCTACTGTATTTCTCCCTCTCCCTCTCTCAATCTACCTACCTACCTAACATATTTCTCCCTCGCTCCCTCTACCTACCTACAGTAATTCTTCCTCTCTCTCTATCCCTCTACCTACCTACCTACCTACCTACCTACCTACGTACCTACCTACCTACTGTATTTCTCCCTCTCTCCCTCTACCTACCTTCCTACCTACCTACCTACCAACTTTATTTCTCCCTCTCCCTCTCTCCCTCTACCTACCTAACTACAGTATTTCTCCCTCTCTCCCTCTACCTACCTACCTGCTGTATTTCTCCCCTCGCTCTCTCTATCACTCCTACCTACCTACCTACCTACCTACCTACCTACCTACCTACCAACCTACCTACCTACTGTATTTCTCCCTCTCTCTCCCTCTACCTACCTACCTACTGTATTTCTCCCCTCTCCCTCTCTCAATCTAGCTACCTACCTAACATATTTCTCCCTCGCTCCCTCTACCTACCTACTGTAATTCTCCCTCTCTCTCTATCCCTACCTACCTACCTGCTACCTACCTACCTACCTACCTACCTACCTACTTACCTACCTAGCTACTGTATTTCTCCCTCTCTCCCTCTACCTACCTACCTACCTACCTACCTACCTACCTACCTACCTACCTACTGTATTTCTCCCTCTCCTCTCTCTCCCTCTACCTACCTAACTACTGTATTTCTACCTCTACCTCTCTCAATCTACCTACCTACCTAACATATTTCTCCCTCGCGCCCTCTACCTACCTACTGTAATTCTCCCTCTCTCTCTATCCCTCTACCTACCTACCTACCTACCTACCTACCTACCTACCTACTTACCTACCTACCTACCTACTGTATTTCTCCCTCTCTCCCTCTCCCACCTTCCTACCTACCTACCTACCAACTTTATTTCTCCCTCTCCCTCTCTCCCTCTACCTACCTAACTACAGTATTTCTCCCTCTCTCCCTCTACCTACCTACCTACCTACCTGCTGTATTTCTCCTTTCTCTCTCTATCCCTCTACCTACTTACTGCATTTCTCCCTCTCTCTGTCTATCACTCTACCTACCTACCTACCTACCTACCAACCTACCTACCTACCTACTGTATTTCTCCCTCTCTCTCCCTCTACCTACCTACCTACTGTATTTCTCCCTCTCCCCTCTCTAAATCTAGCTACCTACCTAACATATTTCTCCCTCGCTCCCTCTACCTACCTACTGTAATTCTCCCTCTCTCTCTATCCCTCTACCTACCTACCTGCTACCTACCTACCTACCTACCTACCTACCTACCTACCTACTTACTTACCTACCTAGCTACTGTATTTCTCCCTCTCTCCCTCTACCTACCTACCTACCTACCTACCTACCTACCTACCTACCTACCTACTGTATTTCTCCCTCTCTCTCCCTCTACCTACCTACCTACTGTATTTCTCCCTCTCCCTCTCTCAATCTACCTACCTACCTAACATATTTCTCCCCTCGCTCCCTCTACCTACCTACTGTAATTCTCCCTCTCTCTCTATCCCTCTACCTACCTACCTACCTACCTACCTACTTACCTACCTACCTACTGTATTTCTCCCTCTCTCCCTCTACCTACCTTCCTACCTACCTACCTACCAACTTTATTTCTCCCTTTCCCTCTCTCCCTCTACCTACCTAACTACAGTATTTCTCCCTCTCTCCCTCTTCCTACCTACCTACCTACCTGCTGTATTTCTCCCTTTCTCTCTCTATCCCTCTACCTACTTACCTGGCATTTCTCCCTCTCTCAATCTACCTACCTACTACCTACCTACCTACCTACCTACCAACCTACCTACCTACCTACCTACTGTATTTCTCCCTCTCTCTCCCTCTACCTACCTACCTACTGTATTTCTCCCCTCTCCCTCTCTCAATCTAGCTACCTACCTAACATATTTCTCCCTCTCTCCCTCTACCTACCTACTGTAATTCTCCCTCTCTCTCTATCCCTCTACCTACCTACCTGCTACCTACCTACCTACTTACCTACCTAGCTACTGTATTTCTCCCTCTCTCCCTCTACCTACCTACCTACCTACCTACCTACCTACTGTATTTCTCCCTCTCCCTCTAACTACCTAACTACTGTATTTCTCCCTCTCCCTCTCTCCCTCTACCTACCTACCTACCTACCTACCTGCTGTATTTCTCCCTTCTCTCTCTATCCCTCTACCTACTTACTGCATTTCTCCCTCTCTCTCTCTATCACTCTACCTACCTACCTACCTACCTACCTACCTACCTACCTATCTACCAACCTACCTACCTACCTACTGTATTTTCCCCTCTCTCTCCCTCTACCTACCTACCTACTGTATTTCTCCCTTTCTCTCTCTATCCCTCTACCAACCTACTGTACGTCTCCAACTCTCTCTCTATCCCTCTACCTACCTACCTACCTACCTACCTACTTACCTACCTACCTACCTACTGTATTTCTCCCTCCTATCCCTCTACCTACCTACCTACCTACCTACCTACTTACCTACCTACCTACTGTATTTCTCCTCTCTCTCTCTCTATCACTCTCTACCTACCTACCTACCTACCTACCTACCTACCAACCTACCTACCTACCTACTGAATTTCTCCCTCTCTCTCCCTCTACCTACCTACCTACTGTATTTCTCCTTCTCCCTCTCTCCCTCTACCTACCTTCCTACCTACCTACCTACCAACTTTATTTCTCCCTCTCCCTCTCTCCCTCTACCTACCTAACTACAGTATTTCTCCCTCTCTCCCCTCTACCTACCTACCTATCTGCTGTATTTCTCCCTTTCTCTCTCTATCCCTCTACCTACTTACTGCATTTCTCCCTCTCTCTCTCTATCACTCTACCTACCTACCTACCTACCTACCTACCTACCAACCTACCTACCTACCTACTGTATTTCTCCCTCTCTCTCCCTCTACCCTACCTACCTACTGTATTTCTCCCTCTCCCTCTCTCAATCTAGCTACCTACCTAACATATTTCTCCCTCGCTCCCTCTACCTACCTACTGAATTCTCCCTCTCTCTCTATCCCTCTACCTACCTACCCTGCTACCTACCTACCTACCTACCTACCTACCTACCTACCTACCTACTTACCTACCTAGCTACTGTATTTCTCCCTCTCTCCCTCTACCTACCTACCTACCTACCTACCTACCTACCTACCTACTGTATTTCTTCCCTCTCCCTCTCTCTCCCTCTACCTACCTAACTACTGTATTTCTCCCTCTCCCTCTCTCCCTCTACCTACCTACCTGCTGTATTTCTCCCTTTTCTCTCTATCCCTCTACCTACTTACTGCATTCTCCCTCTCTCTCTCTATCCCTCTACCTACCTACCTACCTACCTACCTACCAACCTACCAACCTACCAACCTACCTACTGTATTTCTCCCTTCTCTCTCTATCCCTCTACCTACCTACCTACCTACCTACCTACCTACATTTCTCTCTCTATCCCTCTACCTACCTACCTACCTACTGTATTTCTCCCATTCTCTCTCTCCTTCTATCTACCTACCTACTGTTTTCTCCCTCTATCCGTCTACCTACCTACCTACCTACTGTATTTCTGCCTCTATCCCTCTACCCTACCTACCTACTAACCTCCCTACCTACCTACTGTATTTCTCCCTCTCTCTCCCTCTACCTACCTACCTACTGTATTTCTCCCTCTCCCTCTCTCAATCTACCTACCTACCTAACATATTTCTCCCTCGCTCCCTCTACCTACCTACTGTAATTCTCCCTCTCTCTCTATCCCTCTACCTACCTACCTACCTACCTACCTACCTACCTACCTTACCTACCTACCTACTGTATTTCTCCCTCTCTCCCTCTACCTACCTTCCTACCTACCTACCTACCAACTTTATTTCTCCCTTTCCCTCTCTCCCTCCTACCTACCTAACTACAGTATTTCTCCCTCTCTCCCTCTTCCTACCTACCTACCTACCTGCTGTATTCTCCCTTTCTCTCTCTATCCCTCTACCTACTTACTGCATTTCTCCCTCTCTCAATCTACCTACCTACCTACCTACCTACCTACCAACCTACCTACCTACCTACTGTATTTCTCCCCTCTCTCTCCCTCTACCTACCTACCTACTGTATTTCTCCCTCTCCCTCTCTCAATCTAGCTACCTACCTAACATATTTCTCCCTCGCTCCCTCTACCTACCTACTGTAATTCTCCCTCTCTCTCTATCCCTCTACCTACCTACCTGCTACCTACCTACCTACCTACCTACCTACCTACCTACCTACCTACCTACCTACCTACCTACCTACCTACTTACCTACCTAGCTACTGTATTTCTCCCTCTCTCCCTCTACCTACCTACCTACCTACCTACCTACCTACCTACTGTATTTCTCCCCTCTCCCTCTCTCTCCCTCTCCCCTACCTAACTACGTATTTCTCCCTCTCCCTCTCTCCCTCTACCTACCTACCTGCTGTATTTTCTCCCTTTTTCTCTCTATCCCTCTACCTACTTACTGCATTTCTCCCTCTCTCTCTCTATCCCTCTACCTATACCTACCTACCTACCTACCAACCTACCAACCTACCAACCTACCTACTGTATTTCTCCCTCTCTCTCTCTATCCCCTACCTACCTACCTACCTACCTACCTACATTTCTCTCTCTATCCCTCTACCTACCTACCTACATACTGTATTTCTCCCATTCTCTCTCTCCTTCTATCTACCTACCTACTGTTTTTCTCCCTCTCCGTCTACCTACCTACCTACCTACTGTATTTCCCCTCTATCCCTCTACCTACCTACCTACCTACCTACTTAAATACCTACCTACCTACTGTATTTCTCCCTCTCTCTCCCTCTACCTACCTACCTACTGTATTTCTCCCTTTCTCTCTCTATCCCTCTACCTACCTACTGTACTTCTCCAACTCTCTCTCTATCCCTCTACCTACCTACCTACCTACCTACCTACCTACCTACCTACCTACCTACTGTATTTCTCCCTCTCTCTCCCTCTACCTACCTACCTACTGTATTTCTCCCTCTCCCTCTCTCAATCTACCTACCTACCTAACATATTTCTCCCCTCGCTCCCCTCTACCTACCTACTGTAATTCTCCCTCTCTCTCTATCCCTCTACCTACCTACCTACCTACCTACCTACCTACCTACTTACCTACCTACCTACTGTATTTCTCCCTCTCTCCCTCTACCTACCTTCCTACCTACCTACCTACCAACTTTATTTCTCACTTTCCCCTCTCTCCCCTCTACCTACCTAACTACAGTATTTCTCCCTCTCTCCCTCTTCCTACCTACCTACCTACCTGCTGTATTTCTCCCTTTCTCTCTCTATCCCTCTACCTACTTACTGCATTTCTCCCTCTCTCAATCTACCTACCTACCTACCTACCTACCTACCTACCTACCTACCTACTGTATTTCTCCCTCTCTCTCCCTCTACCTACCTACCTACTGTATTTCTCCCTCTCCCTCTCTCAATCTAGCTACCTACCTAACATATTTCTCCCTCGCTCCCTCTACCTACCTACTGTAATTCTCCCTCTCTCTCTATCCCTCTACCTACCTACCTGCTACCTACCTACCTATTTACCTACTTACCTACCTAGCTACTGTATTTCTCCCTCTCTCCCTCTACCTACCTACCTACCTACCTACCTACCTACCTACCTACCTACCTGCTGTATTTCTCCCTTTCTCTCTCTATCCCTCTACCTACTTATTGCATTTCTCCCTCTCTCTCTCTATCCCTCTACCTACCTACCTACTGAATTTCTCCCATTCTCTCTCTCCCTCTATCTACCTACCTACTGTTTTCTCCCTCTATCCCTCTACCTACCTACCTACCTACCTGCTGTATTTCTCCCTTTCTCTCTCTATCCCTCTACCTACTTACTGCATTTCTCCCTCTCTCTCTCTATCACTCTACCTACCTACCTACCTACCTACCTACCTACCTACCAACCTACCTACCTACCTACTGTATTTCTCCCTCTCTCTCCCTCTAACTACCTACCTACTGTATTTCTCCCTCTCCCTCTCTCAATCTAGCTACCTACCTAACATATTTCTCCCTCGCTCCCTCTACCTACCTACTGTAATTCTCCCTCTCTCTCTATCCCTCTACCTACCTACCTGCTACCTACCTACCTACCTACCTACCTACCTACCTACCTACTTACCTACCTAGCTACTATATTTCTCCCTCTCTCCCTCTACCTACCTACCTACCTACCTACCTACCTACCTACCTACCTACCTACTGTATTTCTCCCTCTCCCTCTCTCTCCCTCTACCTACCTAACTACTTATTTCTCCCTCTCTCCCTCTACCTACCTACCTGCTGTATTTCTCCCTTTTTCTCTCTATCCCTCTACCTACTTACTGCATTTCTCCCTCTCTCACTCTATCCCTCTACCTACCTACCTACCTACCTACCAACCTACCAACCTACCAACCTACCAACCTACCTACTGTATTTCTCCCTCTCTCTCTATCCCTCTACCTACCTACCTACCTACCTACCTACCTACCTACCTACCTACCTACCTACCTACCTACATTTCTCTCTCTATCCCTCTACCTACCTACCTACTGTATTTCTCCCATTCTCTCTCTCTCCTTCTATCTACCTACCTACTGTTTTCTCCCTCTATCCGTCTACCTACCTACCTACCTACTGTATTTCTCCCTCTATCCCTCTACCTACCTACCTACCTACCTACCTACTTACCTACCTACCTACTGTATTTCTCCCTCTCTCTCCCTCTACCTACCTACCTACTGTATTTCTCCCTCTCCCTCTCTCAATCTACCTACCTACCTAACATATTTCTCCCTCGCTCCCTCTACCTACCTACTGTAATTCTCCCTCTCTCTCTATCCCTCTACCTACCTACCTACCTACCTACCTACCTACCTACCTACCTACCTACTGTATTTCTCCCTCTCTCCCTCTACCTACCTTCCTACCTACCTACCTACCAACTTTATTTCTCCCTCTCCCTCTCTCCCTCTACCTACCTAACTACAGTATTTCTCCCTCTCTCCCTCTACCTACCTACCTATCTGCTGTATTTCTCCTTTCTCTCTCTATCCCTCTACCTACTTACTGCATTTCTCCCTCTCTCTCTCTATCACTCTACCTACCTACCTACCTACCTACCTACCTACCAACCTACCTACCTACCTACTGTATTTCTCCCTCTCTCCCTCTACCTACCTACCTACTGTATTTCTCCCTCTCCCTCTCTCAATCTAGCTACCTACCTAACATATTTCTCCCTCGCTCCCTCTACCGACCTACTGTAATTCTCCCTCTCTCTCTATCCCTCTACCTACCTACCTGCTACCTACCTACCTACCTACCTACCTACCTACCTACCTACCTACCTACTTACCTACCTAGCTACTGTATTTCTCCCTCTCTCCCTCTACCTACCTACCTACCTACCTACCTACCTACCTACTGTATTTCTCCCTCTCCCTCTCTCTCCCTCTACCTACCTAACTACTGTATTCTCCCTCTCCCTCTCTCCCTCTACCTACCTACCTGCTGTATTTTCTCCCTTTTTCTCTCTATCCCTCTACCTACTTACTGCATTTCTCCCTCTCTCTCTATCCCTCTACCTACCTACCTACCTACCTACCTACCTACCTACCAACCTACCAACCTACCAACCTACCTACTGTATTTCTCCCTCTCTCTCTCTATCCCTCTACCTACCTACCTACCTACCTACCTACATTTCTCTCTCTATCCCTCTACCTACCTACCTACCTACTGTATTTCTCCCATTCTCTCTCTCCTTCTATCTACCTACCTACTGTTTTCTCCCTCTATCCGTCTACCTACCTACCTACCTACTGTATTTCTCCCTCTATCCCTCTACCTACCTACCTACTTACCTACCTACCTACCTACCGTATTTCTCCCTCTCTCTCCCTCTACCTACCTACCTACTGTATTTCTCCCTTTCTCTCTCTATCCCTCTACCTACCTACTGTACTTCTCCCAACTCTCTCTCTATCCCTCTACCTACCTACCTACCTACCTTACCTACCTACCTACCTACCTACCTACTGTATTTTCTCCCTCTCTCTCCCTCTACCTACCTACCTACTGTATTTCTCCCTCTCCCTCTCTCAATCTACCTACCTACCTAACATATTTCTCCCTCGCTCCCTCTACCTACCCTACTGTAATTCTCCCTCTCTCTCTATCCCTCTACCTACCTACCTACCTACCTACCTACCTACTTACCTACCTACCTACTGTATTTCTCCCTCTCTCCCTCTACCTACCTTCCTACCTACCTACCTACCAACTTTATTTCTCCCTTTCCCTCTCTCCCTCTACCTACCTAACTACAGTATTTCTCCCTCTCTCCCTCTTCCTACCTACCTACCTACCTGCTGTATTTCTCCCTTTCTCTCTCTATCCCTCTACCTACTTACTGCATTTCTCCCTCTCTCACTCTATCCCTCTACCTACCTACCTACCTACCTACCAACCTACCAACCTACCAACCTACCTACTGTATTTCTCCCTCTCTCTCTATCCCTCTACCTACCTACCTACCTACCTACCTACCTACCTACCTACCTACCTACCTACCTACATTTCTCTCTCTATCCCTCTACCTACCTACCTACTGTATTTCTCCCATTCTCTCTCTCCTTCTATCTACCTACCTACTGTTTTCTCCCTCTATCCGTCTACCTACCTACCTACCTACTGTATTCTCCCTCTATCCCTCTACCTACCTACCTACCTACCTACCTACTTACCTACCTACCTACTGTATTTCTCCCTCTCTCTCCCTCTACCTACCTACCTACTGTATTTCTCCCTCTCCCTCTCTCAATCTACCTACCTACCTAACATATTTCTCCCTCGCTCCCTCTACCTACCTACTGTAATTCTCCCTCTCTCTCTATCCCTCTACCTACCTACCTACCTACCTACCTACCTACCTACCTACTGTATTTCTCCCTCTCTCCCTCTACCTACCTTCCTACCTACCTACCTACCAACTTTATTTCTCCCTCTCCCTCTCTCCCTCTACCTACCTAACTACAGTATTTCTCCCTCTCTCCCTCTACCTACCTACCTATCTGCTGTATTTCTCCCTTTCTCTCTCTATCCCTCTACCTACTTACTGCATTTCTCCCTCTCTCTCTCTATCACTCTACCTACCTACCTACCTACCTACCTACCTACCTACAACCTACCTACCTACCTACTGTATTTCTCCCTCTCTCTCCCTCTACCTACCTACCTACTGTATTTCTCCCTCTCCCTCTCTCAATCTAGCTACCTACCTAACATATTTCTCCCTCGCTCCCTCTACCTACCTACTGTAATTCTCCCTCTCTCTCTATCCCTCTACCTACCTACCTGCTACCTACCTACCTACCTACCTACCTACCTACCTACCTACCTACTTACCTACCTAGCTACTGTATTTCTCCCTCTCTCCCTCTACCTACCTACCTACCTACCTACCTACCTACCTACTGTATTTCTCCCTCTCCCTCTCTCTCCCTCTACCTACCTAACTACTGTATTTCTCCCTCTCCCTCTCTCCCTCTACCTACCTACCTGCTGTATTTCCTCCTTTTTCTCTCTATCCCTCTACCTACTTACTGCATTTCTCCCTCTCTCTCTATCCCTCTACCTACCTACCTACCTACCTACCTACCTACCTACCTACCTACCAACCTACCAACCTACCAACCTACCTACTGTATTTCTCCCTCTCTCTCTCTATCCCTCTACCTACTACCTACCTACCTACCTACATTTTCTCTCTCTATCCCTCTACCTACCTACCTACCTAATGTATTTCTCCCATTCTCTCTCTCCTTCTATCTACCTACCTACTGTTTTCTCCCTCTATCCGTCTACCTACCTACCTACCTACTGTATTTCTCCCTCTATCCCTCTACCTACCTACCTACTTACCTACCTACCTACCTACCGTATTTCTCCCTCTCTCTCCCTCTACCTACCTACCTACTGTATTTCTCCCTTTCTCTCTCTATCCCTCTACCTACCTACTGTACTTCTCCAACTCTCTCTCTATCCCTCTACCTACCTACCTACCTACCTACCTACCTACCTACCTACTGTATTTCTCCCTCTCTCTCCCTCTACCTACCTACCTACTGTATTTCTCCTCTCCCTCTCTCAATCTACCTACCTACCTAACATATTTCTCCCTCGCTCCCTCTACCTACCTACTGTAATTCTCCCTCTCTCTCTATCCCTCTACCTACCTACCTACCTACCTACCTACCTACCTACTTACCTACCTACCTACTGTATTTCTCCCTCTCTCCCTCTACCTACCTTCCTACCTACCTACCTACCAACTTTATTTCTCCCTTTCCCTCTCTCCCTCTACCTACCTAACTACAGTATTTTCTCCCTCTCTCCCTCTTCCTACCTACCTACCTACCTGCTGTATTTCTCCCCTTTCTCTCTCTATCCCTCTACCTACTTACTGCATTTCTCCCTCTCTCAATCTACCTACCTACCTACCTACCAACCTACCTACCTACCTACTGTATTTCTCCCTCTCTCTCCCTCTACCTACCTACCTACTGTATTTCTCCCTCTCCCTCTCTCAATCTAGCTACCTACCTAACATATTTCTCCCTCGCTCCCTCTACCTACCTACTGTAATTCTCCCTCTCTCTCTATCCCTCTACCTACCTACCTGCTACCTACCTACCTACCTACCTACCTACCTACCTACCTACCTACCTACCTACCTACCTACCTACTTACCTACCTAGCTACTGTATTTCTCCCTCTCTCCCTCTACCTACCTACCTACCTACCTACCTACCTACTGTATTTCTCCCTCTCCCTCTCTCTCCCTCTACCTACCTAACTATTGTATTTCTCCCTCTCCCTCTCTCCCTCTACCTACCTACCTGCTGTATTTCTCCCTTTTTCTCTCTATCCCTCTACCTACTTACTGCATTTCTCCCTCTCTCTCTCTATCCCTCTACCTACCTACCTACCTACCTACCTCCCAACCTACCAACCTACCTACTGTATTTCTCCCTCTCTCTCTCTATCCCTCTACCTACCTACCTACCTACCTACCTACATTTCTCTCTCTATCCCTCTACCTACCTACCTACCTACTGTATTTCTCCCATTCTCTCTCTCCTTCTATCTACCTACCTACTGTTTTCTCCCTCTATCCGTCTACCTACCTACCTACCTACTGTATTTCTCCCTCTATCCCTCTACCTACCTACCTACCTACCTACTTAAATACCTACCTACCTACTGTATTTCTCCCTCTCTCTCCCTCTAACCTACCTACCTACTGTATTTTCTCCCTTTCTCTCTCTATCCCTCTACCTACCTACTGTACTTCTCCAACTCTCTCTCTATCCCTCTACCTACCTACCTACCTACCTACCTACCTACCTACCTACCTACTGTATTTCTCCCTCTCTCTCCCTCTACCTACCTACCTACTGTATTTCTCCCTCTCCCTCTCTCAATCTACCTACCTACCTAACATATTTCTCCCTCGCTCCCTCTACCTACCTACTGTAATTCTCCCTCTCTCTCTATCCCTCTACCTACCTACCTACCTACCTACCTACCTACCTACCTACTTACCTACCTACCTACTGTATTTCTCCCTCTCTCCCTCTACCTTCCTACCTACCTACCTACCTACCTACCAACTTTATTTCTCCCTCTCCCTCTCTCCCTCTACCTACCTAACTACAGTATTTCTCCCTCTCTCCCTCTACCTACCTACCTACCTACCTGCTGTATTTCTCCCTTTCTCTCTCTATCCCTCTACCTACTTACTACATTTCTCCCTCTCTCTCTCTATCACTCTACCTACCTACCTACCTACCTACCTACCTACCTACCAACCTACCAACCTACCTACTGTATTTCTCCCTCTCTCTCCCTCTACCTACCTACCTACTGTATTTCTCCCTCTCCCTCTCTCAATCTAGCTACCTACCTAACATATTTCTCCCTCGCTCCCTCTACCTACCTACTGTAATTCTCCCTCTCTCTCTATCCCTCTACCTACCTACCTGCTACCTACCTACCTACCTACCTACCTACCTACCTACTTACCTGCCTAGCTACTGTATTTCTCCCACTCTCCCTCTACCTACCTACCTACCTACCTACCTACCTACCTACCTACCTACCTACCTACCTACCTACCTACTGTATTTCTCCCTCTCTTTCTCTCTCCCTCTACCTACCTAACTACTGTATTTCTCCCTCTCCCTCTCTCCCTCTACCTACCTACCTGCTGTATTTCTCCCTTTTTCTCTCTATCCCTCTACCTACTTACTGCATTTCTCCCTCTCTCTCTCTATCACTCTACCTACCTAACTACCTACCTACCAACCTACCAACCTACCAACCTACCTACTGTATTTCTCCCTCTCTCTCTCTATCCCTCTACCTACCTACCTACCTACCTACCTACCTACCTACCTACCTACCTACCTACCTACCTACCTACCTACCTACCTACATTTCTCTCTCTATCCCTCTACCTACCTACCTACTGTATTTCTCCCATTCTCTCTCTCCTTCTATCTACCTACCTACTGTATTTCTCCTTCTATCCCTCTACCTACCTACCTACCTACCTACCTACCTACTTACCTACCTACCTACCTACTGTATTTCTCCCTCTCTCTCTATCCCTCTACCTACCTACCTGCTACCTACCTACCTACCTACCTACCTACTTACCTACCTAGCTACTGTATTTCTCCCTCGCTCCCTCTACCTACCTACTGTAATTCTCCCTCTCTCTCTATCCCTCTACCTACCTACCTGCTACCTACCTACCTACCTACCTACCTACCTACTTACCTACCTAGCTACTGTATTTCTCCCTCGCTCCCTCTACCTACCTACTGTAATTCTCCCTCTCTCTCTATCCCTCTACCTACCTACCTGCTACCTACCTAACTACCTACCTACC
>JBDLLF010000290.1:0-49561 GCA_039707465.1 Rhabdophis nuchalis | reverse complement strand
TAGGTACATAGGTAGGTAGGTAGGTAGGTAGGTAGGTAGGTAGAGGCATAGAGAGAGAGGGTTTAAATACAGTAGGTAGATTTGTAGGTAGAGGGTGAGAGAGAGAAGGAAAAATAAAGTAGGTAGGTAGGTAGGTACGTAGTTAGGTAGGTAGGTAAGTAGAGGGAGAGGGGAGAGAAATACAGTAGGTAGGTATGTAAGTAGGTAGGTAGAGGGAGAGAGGGGAGAAATACAGTAGGGAGGGAGGGAGGGAGGGAGGGGAGAGGGAGAGAGTGAGAAATACAGTAGGTAGGTAGGTAGGTAGGTAGGGTAGGTAGAGGGAGAGTGGGATAGAGGGAGAAATACAGTAGGTTGGTAGGTAGGTAGAGGGATAGAGGGAGAAATACAGTAGGTAGGTAGGTAGAGGGATAGAGAGGGTGAGGGAGAAATACAATAGGTAGGTAGGTAGGTAGGTAGGTAGGTAGGTAGAGGGAGAGAGGGAGAAATACAGTAGGTAGGTAGGTAGGTAGGTAGGTAGGTAGGTAGGTAGGTAGGTAGGTAGGTAGGTAGGTAGAGGGAGAGAGAGGGAGAGGGGAGAAATACAGTAGTAGGTAGGTAGGTAGAGGGAGAGAGGGACAGGGAGAAATACAGTAGGTAGATAGGTAGAGGTAGAGAGAGAAGGAAAAATACAATAGGTTGGTAGGTAGGTAGAGGGAGAGAGGGAGAAATACAGTACGTAGGGTAGAGGGAGAGAGGGAGAGGGAGAAATACAGTAGATAGGTAGGTAGGTAGGTAGGTGTAGGTAGGTAGGGAGAGGGAGAGTGGGAAAGAGGGAGAAATACAGTAGGTGGGTAGGTAGGTAGGTAGGTAGGTAGGTAGGTAGGTAGGTAGGTAGGTAGGTAGGTAGAGGGAGAGAGGGAGATTGAATAATACAGTAGGAAGGTAGGTAGTGGGAGAGAGGGAGAAATACAGTAGGTAGTTGGAGGGATAGAGAGGGAGAGGGAGAAATACAGTAGGCAGGTAGGTAGGTAGGTAGGTAGGTAGGTACTTAGGTAGGTAGGTAGGTAGGTAGGTAGGTAGGTAGGTAGGTAGGTAGGTAGAGGCATAGAGAGAGAGAGGGAGAAATACAGTAGGCAGGTTGGTAGGTAGAGGGATAGAGAGAGAGAGAAGGAAAAATACAGTAGATAGATAGGTAAGTCGGTAGGTAGAGGAGAAATACAGTAGGTAGATAGGTAGGTAGTTAGGTAGAGGGGAGAAATACAATAGGTAGGTAGGTAGGTAGGTAGGTAGGTAGGTAGGTAGGTAGAGGGAGAGAGGGAAAAAATACAGTAGGTAGGTAGGTAAGAGGGAGAGAGGGAGAGGGAGAAATACAGCAGGTAGGCAAGTAGGTAGGTATGTAGAGGGATAGAGGGAGAAATACAGTAGGTAGGTAGGTAGGTAGGTAGGTAGGTAGGTAGGTAGAGGAGAAATACAGAAGATAGGTAGTAAGAGGGAGAGAGGGGAGAGGGAGAAATACAGTAGGCAGGTAGGTAGGGAGAGGTAGAAATACAGTAGGTAGGGAGGGAGGGAGAGGGAGAGAGGGAGAAGGAGAAATACAGTAGGTAGTTGGAGGGATAGAGAGGGAGAGGGAGAAATACAGTAGGCCGGTAGGTAGGTACTTAGGTAGGTAGGTAGGTAGGTAGGTAGAGGCATAGAGAGAGAGAGAGGGTTAAATACAGTAGGTAGGTTGGTAGGTAGTGGAAGAGAGAGAGAAGGAAAAATACAGTAGGTAGGTAGGTAGGTAGGTAGGTAGGTAGGTAGGTAGGTAGGTAGGTAGAGGGAGAGTGGGATAGAGGGAGAAATACAGTAGGTTGGTAGGTAGGTAGAGGGATAGAGGGAGAAATACAGTAGGTAGGTAGGTAGAGGGATAGAGAGGGTGAGGGGAAATACAATAGGTAGGTAGGTAGGTAGGTAGGTAGGTAGGTAGGTAGGTAGAGGGAGAGAGGGAGAAATACAGTAGGTAGGTAGGTAGTAGGGTATGTAGGTAGGTAGGTAGGTGGTAGGTAGGTAGGTAGGTAGGTAGGTAGGTAGAGGGAGAGAGAGGGAGAGAGAGGGAGAAATACAGTAGGTAGTTAGGTAGGTAGAGGGAGAGAGGGACAGGGGAAATACAGTAGGTAGATAGGTAGAGGTAGGAGAGAGAAGGAAAAATTAAATAGGTTGGATAGGTAGGTAGAGGGAGAGGAGAAATGACAGTACGGTAGGTTTGGAGGTAGGTAGGTAGGTAGAGGGAGAGAGGGACAGGGAGAAATACAGTAGGTAGATGGTAGAGGTAGAGAGAGAAGAAAAATTCAAAAGGTTGGTAGGTAGGTAGAGGGAGAAGGGAGAAATTTAAGTAGGTCGGTATGTAGGTAAGGAGGTAGAGTGACAGAGTGAGGACTAACAGTAGGTAGGTAGGTAAGGTAGGTAGGTAGTAGGTAGGTAGGTAGGTAGGTAGAGGGAGAGAGGGAGATTGAGAAATACAGTAGGAAGAATTAGGTAGTGGGAGAGAGAGGAGAAATACAGTAGGTAGTTGGAGGGATAGAGAGGGAGAGGGAGTACTACAGTAGGCAGGTAGGTAGGTAGGTACTTAGGTAGGTAGGTAGGTAGGTAGGTAGGTAGGTAGAGGCATAGAGAGAGAGAGAGGGTTAAATACAGTAGGTAGGTTGGTAGGTAGTGGAAGAGAGAGAGAAGGAAAAATACAGTAGGTAGGTAGGTGGGTAGGTAGGTAGGTAGAGGGAGCGAGGGAGAAGGAGAAATACAGTAGGTAGGTAGGTAGGTAGGTACATAGGTAGGTAGGTAGGAAGAGGCATAGAGAGAGAGGGTTAAATACAGTAGGTAGTTTTGTAGGTAGAGGGTGAGAGAGAGAAGGAAAAATACAGTAGGTAGGGGGTAGGTAGGTAGGTAGGTAAGTAGAGGGAGAGAGGGAGAAATACAGTAGGTAGGTATGTAAAGTAGGTAGTTAGAGGAGAGAGGGAGAAATACAGTAGGGAGGGAGGGAGGGAGGGAGGGAGGGAGAGGGAGAGAGTGAGAAATACAGTAGAGGTAGGTAGGTAGGTAGGTAGGTAGGTAGGTAGGTAGGTAGGTAGAGGGAGGTGGGATAGAGGGAGAAATACAGTAGGTTGGTAGGTAGGTAGAGGGATAGAGGGAGAAATACAGTAGGTAGGTAGGTAGAGGGATAGAGAGGGTGAGGGAAAATACAATAGGTAGGTAGGTAGGTAGGTAGGTAGGTAGGTAGGTAGTAGGTAGGTAGGTAGGTAGGTAGGGAGAGGGAGAGAGGGAGAAATACAGTAGGTAGGTAGGTAGGTAGGTAGGTAGGTAGGTAGGTAGGTAGGTAGGTAGGTAGGTAGGTAGAGGGAGAGAGGGGGAGAGGGAGAAATACAGTAGGTAGTTAGGTAGGTAGAGGGAGAGAGGGACAGGGAGAAATACAGTAGGTAGATAGGTAGAGGTAGAGAGAGAAGGAAAAATACAATAGGTTGGTAGGTAGGTAGAGGGAGAGAGGGAGAAATACAGTAGGTAGGTATGTAGGTAGGGAGGTAGAGTGAGAGAGTGAGGAATACAGTAGTAGGTAGGTAGGTAGGTAGGTAGGGGGAGAGAGGGAGATTGAGAAATACAGTAGGAAGGTAGGTAGTGGGAGAGGGAGAAATACAGTAGGTAGTTGGAGGGATAGAGATGGAGAGGGAGAAATACAGTAGGCAGGTAGGTAGGTAGGTACTTAGGTAGGTAGGTAGGTAGGTAGGTAGGTAGGTAGGTAGAGGCATAGAGAGAGAGAGAGGGTTAAATACAGTAGGTAGGTTGGTAGGTAGTGGGAGAGAGAGAGAAGGAAAAATACAGTAGGTAGGTAGGTGGGTAGGTAGGTAGGTAGAGGGAGCGAGGGAGAAGGAGAAATACAGTAGGTAGGTAGGTAGGTAGGTAGGTAGGTAGGTAGGTAGGTAGGTAAGTAGGTAGGTAGGTAGATTGGTAGGTAGGTAGGTAGGTAGGTAGGTAGGTAGGTAGGTAGGTAGGTAGGTAGGTAAGTAGAGGCATAGAGAGAGAGGGTTAAATACAGTAGGTAGATTTGTAGGTAGAGGGTGAGAGAGAGAAGGAAAAATAAAGTAGGTAGGTAGGTAGGTACGTAGGTAGGTAGGTAGGTAGGTAAGTAGAGGGAGAGAGGGACAGGGAGAAATACAGTAGGTAGATAGGTAGAGGTAGAGAGAGAAGAAAATACAATAGGTTGGTAGGTAGGTAGAGGGAGAGAGGGAGAAATACAGTAGGTAGGTATAGGTAGGTAGGAGAGGGAGAGAGGGACAGGGAGAAATACAGTAGGTAGATAGGTAGAGGTAGAGAGAGAAGGGAAAAATTCAATAGGTTGGTAGGTAGGTAGAGGGAGAGAGGGAGAAATACAGTAGGTCGGTATGTAGGTAGGGAGGTAGAGTGACAGAGTGAGGAATACAGTAGGTAGGTAGGTAGGTAGGTAGGTAGGTAGGTAGGTAGGTAGGTAGGTAGGTAGGTAGAGGGAGAGAGGGAGATTGAGAAATACAGTAGAAGATAGGTAGTGGGAGAGAGGGAGAAATACAGTAGGTAGTTGGAGGGATAGAGAGGGAGAGGGAGTAATACAGTAGGCAGGTAGGTAGGTAGGTACTTAGGTAGGTAGGTAGGTAGGTAGGTAGGTAGAGGCATAGAGAGAGAGAGGGTTAAATACAGTAGGTAGGTTGGTAGGTAGTGGAAGAGAGAGAGAAAGGAAAAATACAGTAGGTAGGTAGGTGGGTAGGTAGGTAGGTAGAGGGAGCGAGGGAGAAGGAGAAATACAGTAGGTAGGTAGGTAGGTAGGTACATAGGTAGGTAGGTAGGAAGAGGCATAGGAGAGAGAGGGTTAAATACAGTAGGTAGTTTTGTAGGTAGAGGGTGAGAGAGAGAAGGAAAAATACAGTAGGTAGGTAGGTAGTAGGTAGGTAGGTAAGTAGAGGGAGAGAGGGAGAATACAGTAGGTAGGTATGTAAGTAGGTAGTTAGAGGGAGAGAGGGAGAAATACAGTAGGGACGGAGGGAGGGAGGGAGGGAGGGAGGGAGGGAGAGAGTGAGAAATACAGTAGGTAGGTAGGTAGGTAGGTAGGTAGGTAGGTAGGTAGGTAGGTAGGTAGAGGGAGAGTGGGATAGAGGGAGAAATACAGTAGGTTGGTAGGTAGGTAGAGGGATAGAGGGAGAAATACAGTAGGTAGGTAGGTAGAGGGATAGAGAGGGTGAGGGAGAAATACAATAGGTAGGTAGGTAGGTAGGTAGGTAGGTAGGTAGGTAGGTAGGTAGGTAGGTAGGGAGAGGGAGAGAGGGAGAAATACAGTAGGTAGGTAGGAGGTAGGTAGGTAGGTAGGTAGGTAGGTAGGTAGGTAGGTAGGTAGGTTGAGGGAGAGAGTGGGAGAGGGAGAAATACCAGTAGGTAGTTAGGTAGGTAGAGGGAGAGAGGGACAGGGAGAATACAGTAGGTAGATAGGTAGAGGTAGAGAGAGAAGGAAAATTACAATAGGTTGGTAGGTAGGATAGATGGGAGAGAGGGGAGAAAATACAGTAGGTAGGTATGTAGGTAGGGAGGTAGAGTTGAGAGAGTGAGGAATAAGGAGGTAGGTAGGTATGTAGGTAAGGTAGGTAGGTAGGAGGTGGTAGGTAGAGTAGGGAGATTGAGGAAATACAGTAGGAAGGTAGGTAGTGGGAGAGGGGAAAAACAGTAGGTAGTCTGGAGGGATAGCGATGGAGAGGGAGAAATACAGATAGGCAGGTAAGGTAGGAGGTACTTAAGTAGGTAGGTAGGTAGGTAGGTAGGTAGGTAGGTAAGGTAGGTAGAGGCATAAGAGAGAGAGAGAGGGGTAAATACAGTAGGTAGGTTGGTAGGTAGTGGGAGAGAGAGAGAAGGAAAAATACAGAAGGTGGGTAGGAAGGTAGGAGGAGAGGGCGAGGGAGGGAGCAGGAAGAAATACAGTAGGTAGGTAGGTAGGGGTAGGTAGGTAGGTAGGTAGGTAGGTAGGTAGGTAGGTAAGTAGGTAGGTAGGTAGATTGGTAGGTAGGTAGGTAGGTAGGTAGGTAGGTAGGTAAGTAGAGGCAATAGAGAGAGAGGGTTAAATACAGTAGGTAGATTTGTAGGTAGAGGGTGAGAGAGAGAAGGAAAATAAAGTAGGTAGGTAGGTAGGTACGTAGTAGGTAGGTAGGTAGGTAAGTAGAGGGAGCGGAGGGAGAAATACAGTAGGTAGGTAGGTAGAGGGATAGAGAGGGTGAGGGAGAAAATACAATAGGTAGGTAGGTAGGTAGGTAGGTAGGTAGGTAGGTAGAGGGGAGAGGGAGAAATACAGTAGGGGTAAGGTAGGTAGAGGTAGGTGGTAGGTAGGTAGGTAGGTACGGTAGTGGTAGAGGGAGAGAGAGGGAGAGGGAGAAATACCGTAGGTAGGTAGGTAGGTAGAGGGAGAGAGGGACAGGGAGAAATACAGTAGGTAGATAGGTAGAGGTAGAGAGAGAAGGAAAAATACAATAGGTTGGTAGGTAGGTAGAGGGAGAGGAGGGAGAAATACAGTACGTAGGTAGAGGGAGAGAGGGAGAGGAGAAGAAATACAGTAGGAAGGTAGGTAGTAGGTAGGTAGGTAGGTAGGTAGGGAGAGGGAGAGTGGGAGAAGGGAGAAATAACAGTAGGTGGGTAGGTAGGTAGGTAGGTAGGTAGTAGAGGGAGAGAGGGAGATTGACTAATACAGTAGGAAGGTAGGTAGTGGAGAGAGGGAGAGAATTACAGTAGGTAGTTGGAGGGATAGAGAGGGGAGAGGGAGAAATACAGTAGGCAGTAGGTAGGTAGGTAGGTAGGTACTTAGGTAGGTAGGTAGGTAGGTAGGTAGGTAGGTAGGTAGGTAGAGGCAATGAGAGAGAGAGAGGGTTAAAATACAGTAGGTAGGTTGGTAGGTAGTGGAAGAGAGAGAGAAGGAAAAATACATGAGGTAGGTAGGTAGGTAGGTAGGTAGAGGGAGCGAGGGAGAAGGGAGAAATACAGTAGTAGGTAGGTAGGAAAGTAGGTAGGTAAGTAGGTAGTAGGTCAATAGGTAGGTAGGTAGGTAGGTAGGTAGGTAGAGGCAATAGAGAGAGAGGGTTAAATACAGTAGGTAGATTTGTAGGTAGAGGGTGAGAGAGAGAAGGAAAAATAAAGTAGGTAGGTAGGTAGGTACGTAGGTAGGTAGGTAGGTAAAGTAGAGGGAGAGAGGGAGAATACAGTAGGTAGGTAGGTAGAGGGAGAGAGGGAGAGGGAGAAATACAGTAGGTAGATATGTAGTAGGTAGTAGAGGGTGAGGAGAAGAAAAAATACAGTAGGAGGTAGTAGAGGGATAGAGAGAGAGAAAGAAATTACAGTAGGTTGATAGGTAAGTAGGTAGGTAGAGGGAGAGAGAAAAATTAAATAGGGTAGGTAGGTAGTTAGTAGAGATGGAGAGAGGGAGAAAAAACAGTAGGTAGGTAGGTTATGTATATAGGTAGGTAGGTAGAGGAAGAGAGGGAGACTGAGAAATACAATAGGTAGGTAGGTAGGTAGGTAGGTAGGTAGGTAGGTAGGTAGGTAGGTAGAGGGAGAGAGGAGAGATTGAATATACAGTAGGAAGGTGGTAGTGGGAGGAGAGGGAGAATACAGTAGGGTAGTTGGAGGGATAGAGAGGGGAGGGAGAAATACAGTAGGCAGGAAGGTAGGTAGGTAGGTAGGTAGGTAGGTACTTAGGTAGGACAGGTAGGTAAGGTAGGTAGGTAGGTAGGTAGGTAGGTAGTAGGTTAGAGGCATAGAGAGAGAGAGGGTTAAATACAGTAGGTAGGTTGGTAGGTAGTGGGAGAGAGAGAGAAGGAAAACTACAGTAGGTATGGTAGGTAGGTAGGTAGGTAGGTAGGTAGGTAGAGGGAGCGAGGGAGAAGGAGAAATACAGTAGGTAGGTAGGTAGGTAGGTAAGTAGGTAGGTAGGTCCATAGGTAGGTAGGTAGGTAGGTAGGTAGGTAGGTAGGTAGGTAGAGGCATAGAGAGAGAGGGTTAAATACAGTAGGTAGATTAGTAGGTAGAGGGTGAGAGAGAGAAGGAAAAAAAAGTAGGTAGTAGGTAGGTACGTAGGTAGGTAGGTAGGTAAGTAGAGGAGAGAGGGGAGAAAATACAGTAGGTAGGTATGTAAGTAGGTAGGTAGAGGGAGAGAGGGGAAATACAGTAGGGAGGGAGGGAGGGAGGGAGGGAGGGAGGGAGGGAGGGAGAGGGAGAGAGTGAGAAATACAGTAGGTAGGTAGGTAGGTAGGTAGGTAGGTAGGTAGGTAGAGGGAGAGTGGGATAGAGGGAGAAATACAGTAGGTTGGTAGGTAGGTAGAGGGATAGGGAGAAATACAGTAGGTAGGTAGGTAGAGGATAGAGAGGGTGAGGGAGAAATACAATAGGTAGGTAGGTAGGTAGGTAGGTAGGTAGGTAGGTAGGTAGGTAGAGGGAGAGAGGGAGAAATACAGTAGGTAGGTAGGTAGGTAGGTAGGTAGGTAGGTAGGTAGGTAGGTAGGTAGGTAGAGGGAGAGAGAGGGAGAGGGAGAAATACAGTAGGTAGGTAGGTAGGTAGAGGGAGAGAGGGACAGGGAGAAATACAGTAGGTAGATAGGTAGAGGTAGAGAGAAGAAGGAAAAATACAATAGGTTGGTAGGTAGGTAGAGGGAGAGAGGGAGAAATACAGTACGTAGGTAGAGGGAGAGAGGGAGAGGGAGAAATACAGTAGGTAGGTAGGTAGGTAGGTAGGTAGGTAGGTAGTAGGTAGGTAGGTAGGTAGGGAGAGGGAGAGTGGGGAAAGGGAGAAATACAGTAGGTGGGTAGGTAGGTAGGTATGTAGGTAGGTAGGTAGGTAGAGGGAGAGAGGGAGATTGAATAATACAGTAGGAAGGTAGGTAGTGGGAGAGAGGGAGAAATACAGTAGGTAGTTGGAGGGATAGAGAGGGAGAGGGAGAAATACAGTAGGCAGGTAGGTAGGTAGGTAGGTAGGTAGGTAGGTAGGTAGGTAGAGGCATAGAGAGAGAGAGGGTTAAATACAGTAGGTAGGTTGGTAGGTAGTGGGAGAGAGAGAGAAGGAAAAATACAGTAGGTAGGTAGGTAGGTAGGTAGGTAGGTAGGTAGGTAGAGGGAGCGAGGGAGAAGGAGAAAATACAGTAGGTAGGTAGGTAGGTAGGTAAGTAGGTAGGTAGGTACATAAGGTAGGTAGGTAGGTAGGTAGGTAGAGGCATAGAGAGAGAAGGTTAAATACAGTAGGGTAGATTTGTAGGTAGAGGGTGAGAGAGAGAAGGAAAAATAAAGTAGGTAGGTAGGTAGGTACGTAGGTAGGTAGGTAGGTAAGTAGAGGGAGAGAGGGAGAAATACAGTAGGTAGGTAGGTAGAGGGAGAGAGGGAGAGGGAGAAATACAGTAGGTAGATATGTAAGTAGGTAGGTAGAGGGTGAGAGGGAGAGAAGGAAAAATACAGTAGGTAGGTAGGTAGAGGGATAGAGAGAGAGAAAGAAAAATACAGTAGGTTGATAGGTAAGTAGGTAGGTAGAGGGAGAGAGGAAAAATACAATAGGTAGGTAGGTAGGTAGGTAGGTAGATGGAGAGAGGGAGAAATACAGTAGGTAGGTAGGTATGTATATAGGTAGGTAGGTAAGTAGAGGGAGAGAGGGAGATTGAATAATACAGTAGGAAGGTAGGTAGTGGGAGAGAGGGAGAAATACAGTAGTAGTTGGAGGGATAGAGAGGGAGAGGGAGAAATACAGTAGGCAGGTAGGTAGGTAGGTAGGTAGGTAGGTAGGTAGGTAGGTAGGTAGGTAGAGGCATAGAGAGAGAGAGGGTTAAATACAGTAGGTAGGTTGGTAGGTAGTGGGAGAGAGAGAGAAGGAAAAATACAGTAGGTAGGTAGGTAGGTATGTAGGTAGTTAGGTAGAGGGAGCGAGGGAGAAGGAGAAATACAGTAGGTAGGTAGGTAGGTAGGTAAGTAGGTAGGTAGGTACATAGGTAGGTAGGTAGGTAGGTAGGTAGGTAGGTAGAGGCATAGAGAGAGAGGGTTAAATACAGTAGGTAGATTTGTAGGTAGAGGGTGAGAGAGAGAAGGAAAAATAAAGTAGGTAGGTAGGTAGGTACGTAGGTAGGTAGGTAGGTAAGTAGAGGGAGAGAGGGAGAAATACAGTAGGTAGGTAGGTAGAGGGAGAGAGGGAGAGGGAGAAATACAGTAGGTAGATATGTAAGTAGGTAGGTAGAGGGTGAGAGGGAGAGAAGGAAAAATACAGTAGGTAGGTAGGTAGAGGGATAGAGAGAGAGAAAGAAAAATACAGTAGGTTGATAGGTAAGTAGGTAGGTAGAGGGAGAGAGGAAAAATACAATAGGTAGGTAGGTAGGTAGGTAGATGGAGAGAGGGAGAAATACAGTAGGTAGGTAGGTATGTATATAGGTAGGTAGGTAGAGGAAGAGAGGGAGACTGAGAAATACAATAGGTAGGTAGGTAGGTAGGTAGGTAGGTAGGTAGGTAGGTAGAGGGAGAGAGGGAGATTGAATAATACAGTAGGAAGGTAGGTAGTGGGAGAGAGGGAGAAATACAGTAGGTAGTTGGAGGGATAGAGAGGGAGAGGGAGAAATACAGTAGGCAGGTAGGTAGGTAGGTAGGTAGGCAGGTACTTAGGTAGGTAGGTAGGTAGGTAGGTAGGTAGGTAGGTAGGTAGGTAGAGGCATAGAGAGAGAGAGGGTTAAATACAGTAGGTAGGTTGGTAGGTAGTGGGAGAGAGAGAGAAGGAAAAATACAGTAGGTAGGTAGGTAGGTAGGTAGGTAGGTAGGTAGGTAGAGGGAGCGAGGGAGAAGGAGAAATACAGTAGGTAGGTAGGTAGGTAGGTAAGTAGGTAGGTAGGTACATAGGTAGGTAGGTAGGTAGGTAGGTAGGTAGAGGCATAGAGAGAGAGGGTTAAATACAGTAGGTAGATTTGTAGGTAGAGGGTGAGAGAGAGAAGGAAAAATAAAGTAGGTAGGTAGGTAGGTACGTAGGTAGGTAGGTAGGTAGGTAAGTAGAGGGAGAGAGGGAGAAATACAGTAGGTAGGTAGGTAGAGGGAGAGAGGGAGAGGGAGAAACTACAGTAGGTAGATATGTAAGTAGGTAGGTAGAGGGTGAGAGGGAGAGAAGGAAAAATACAGTAGGTAGGTAGGTAGAGGGATAGAGAGAGAGAAAGAAAATACAGTAGGTTGATAGGTAAGTAGGTAGGTAGAGGGAGGAGAGGAAAAATACAATAGGTAGGTAGGTAGGTAGGTAGATGGAGAGAGGGAGAAATACAGTAGGTAGGTAGGTATGTATATAGGTAGGTAGGTAGAGGAAGAGAGGGAGACTGAGAAATACAATAGGTAGGTAGGTAGGTAGGTAGGTAGGTAGGTAGGTAGGTAGGTAGGTAGGTAGGTAGGGGCATAAAGAGAGAGAGAGGGAGAAATACAGTAGGCAGGTTGGTAGGTAGAGGGATAGAGAGAGAGAGAAGGAAAAATACAGTAGGTAGGTAGATAGGTAGGTAGGTAGGTAGGTAGGTAGAGGGAGAAATACAGTAGGTAGATAGGTAGGTAGAGGGATAGAGAGGGGGAGGGAGAAATACAGTAGGTAGGTAGGTAGGTAGTTAGGTAGAGGGAGAAATACAATAGGTAGGTAGGTAGGTAGGTAGGTAGGTAGGTAGGTAGGTAGGTAGGTAGGTAGGTAGAGGGAGAGAGGGAAAAATACAGTAGGTAGGTAGGTAGAGGGAGAGAGGGAGAGGGAGAAATACAGCAGGTAGGCAAGTAGGTAGGTATGTAGAGCGATAGAGGGAGAAATACAGTAGGTAGGTAGGTAGGTAGGTAGAGGGAGAAATACAGAAGATAGGTAGTAAGAGGGAGAGAGGGAGAGGGAGAAATACAGTAGGCAGGTAGTTAGGGAGAGGTAGAAATACAGTAGGTAGGGAGGGAGGGAGAGGGAGAGAGGGAGAAGGAGAAATACAGTAGGTAGGTAGGTAGAGGGAGAGAGGGAGACTGAGAAATACAGTAGATAGGTAGGTAGACGGAGAGAGGGAGAAGGAGAAATACAATAGGTATGTAGGTAGAGGGACAGAATGTGAAATACAGTAGGTAGGTAGAGGGAGAAAGGGAGAGGGAGAAATCCAGTAAGTAGGTAGGTAGGTAGGTAGGGAGAGGGAGAGAGAGAAGGAAAAATACAATAGGTAGGTAGGTAGGTAGGTAGGTAGGTATTTAGGTAGGTAGGTAGGTAGGTAGGTAGGTAGGTAGAGGGAGAGAGGGACAGGGAGAAATACAGTAGGTAGATAGGTAGAGGTAGAGAGAGAAGGAAAAATACAATAGGTTGGTAGGTAGGTAGAGGGAGAGAGGGAGAAATACAGTAGGTCGGTATGTAGGTAGGGAGGTAGAGTGACAGAGTGAGGAATACAGTAGGTAGGTAGGTAGGTAGGTAGGCAGGTAGGTAGGTAGGTAGGTAGGTAGAGGGAGAGAGGGAGAGGTAGAAATACAGTAGATAGGTAGGTAGACGGAGAGAGGGAGAAGGAGAAATACAATAGGTATGTAGGTAGAGGGACAGAGTGTGAAATACAGTAGGTAGGTAGAGGGAGAAAGGGAGAGGGAGAAATCCAGTAAGTAGGTAGGTAGGTAGGTAGGGAGAGGGAGAGAGAGAAGGAAAAATACAATAGGTAGGTAGGTAGGTAGGTAGGTAGGTAGGTAGGTAGGTAGGTAGGTAGGTAGGTAGAGGGAGAGAGGGACAGGGAGAAATACAGTAGGTAGATAGGTAGAGGTAGAGATAGAAGGAAAAAATACAATAGGTTGGTAGGTAGGTAGAGGGAGAGAGGGAGAAATACAGTAGGTCGGTATGTAGGTAGGGAGGTAGAGTGACAGAGTGAGGAATACAGTAGGTAGGTAGGTAGGTAGGTAGGTAAGTAGGTAGGTAGGTAGGTAGGGAGGGAGGGAGGGAGGTAGGGAGGGAGGGAGGGAGGTAGGTAGAGGGAGAGAGGGAGATTGAGAAATACAGTAGGAAGGTAGGTAGTGGGAGAGAGGGAGAAATACAGTAGGTAGTTGGAGGGATAGAGAGGGAGAGGGAGAAATACAGTAGGCAGGTAGGTAGGTAGGTACTTAGGTAGGTAGGTAGGTAGGTAGGTAGGTAGGTAGGTAGAGGCATAGAGAGAGAGGGGGTTAAATACAGTAGGTAGGTTGGTAGGTAGTGGGAGAGAGAGAGAGAAGGAAAATACAGTAGGTAGGTAGGTGGGTAGGTAGGTAGGTAGGTAGAGGGAGCGAGGGAGAAGGAGAAATACAGTAGGTAGGTAGGTAGGTAGGTACATAGGTAGGTAGGTAGGTAGGTAGGTAGGTAGAGGCATAGAGAGAGAGGGTTAAATACAGTAGGTAGTTTTGTAGGTAGAGGGTGAGACAGAGAAGGAAAAATACAGTAGGTAGGTAGGTAGGTAGGTAGGTAGGTAGGTAGGTAGGTAGGTAGGTAAGTAGAGGGAGAGAGGGAGAAATACAGTAGGTAGGTATGTAAGTAGGTAGGTAGAGGGAGAGAGGGAGAAATACAGTAGGGAGGGAGGGAGGGAGGGAGGGAGGGAGGTAGAGGGAGAGAGTGAGAAATACAGTAGGTAGGTAGGTAGGTAGGTAGGTAGGTAGGTAGGTAGGTAGGTAGACGGAGAGAGGGAGAGGGAGAAATACAATAGTTGGTAGGTAGAGTGACAGTGTGTGAAATACAGTAGGTAGGTAGAGGGAGAAAGGGAGAGGGAGAAATCCAGTAGGTAGGTAGGTAGGTAGGTAGGTAGGTAGGTAGGTAGGTAGGTAGGTAGGTAGGTAGGTAGGTAGGTAGAGGGAGAGAGGGAGAAATACAGTAGGTAGGTAGGTAGGTAGGTAGGTAGAGGGAGAGAGAGGGAGAGGGAGAAATACAGTAGGTAGTTAGGTAGGTAGAGGGAGAGAGGGACAGGGAGAAATACAGTAGGTAGATAGGTAGAGGTAGAGAGAGAAGGAAAAATACAATAGGTAGGTAGGTAGGTAGGTAGGTAGGTAGACGGAGCGAGGGAGAAGGAGAAATACAGTAGGTAGGTAGGTAGGTAGGTAGGTAGGTACATAGGTAGGTAGGTAGGTAGGTAGGTAGAGGCATAGAGAGAGAGGGTTAAATACAGTAGGTAGATTTGTAGGTAGAGGGTGAGAGAGAGAAGGAAAAATAAAGTAGGTAGGTAGGTAGGTACGTAGGTAGGTAGGTAGGTAGGTAGAGGGAGAGAGGGAGAGGGAGAAATACAGTAGGTAGATATGTAAGTAGGTAGGTAGAGGGTGAGAGGGAGAGAAGGAAAAATACAGTAGGTAGGTAGGTAGAGGTAGAGATAGAAGGAAAAATACAATAGGTTGGTAGGTAGGTAGAGGGAGAGAGGGAGAAATACAGTAGGTCGGTATGTAGGTAGGGAGGTAGAGTGACAGAGTGAGGAATACAGTAGGTAGGTAGGTAGGTAGGTAAGTAGGTAGGTAGGTAGGTAGGGAGGGAGGGAGGGAGGTAGGGAGGGAGGGAGGGAGGTAGGTAGAGGGAGAGAGGGAGATTGAGAAATACAGTAGGAAGGTAGGTAGTGGGAGAGAGGGAGAAATACAGTAGGTAGTTGGAGGGATAGAGAGGGAGAGGGAGAAATACAGTAGGCAGGTAGGTAGGTAGGTACTTAGGTAGGTAGGTAGGTAGGTAGGTAGGTAGGTAGGTAGGTAGAGGCATAGAGAGAGAGGGGGTTAAATACAGTAGGTAGGTTGGTAGGTAGTGGGAGAGAGAGAGAGAAGGAAAATACAGTAGGTAGGTAGGTGGGTAGGTAGGTAGGTAGGTAGAGGGAGCGAGGGAGAAGGAGAAATACAGTAGGTAGGTAGGTAGGTAGGTACATAGGTAGGTAGGTAGGTAGGTAGGTAGGTAGAGGCATAGAGAGAGAGGGTTAAATACAGTAGGTAGTTTTTGTAGGTAGAGGGTGAGACAGAGAAGGAAAAATACAGTAGGTAGGTAGGTAGGTAGGTAGGTAGGTAGGTAGGTAGGTAGGTAAGTAGAGGGAGAGAGGGAGAAATACAGTAGGTAGGTATGTAAGTAGGTAGGTAGAGGGAGAGAGGGAGAAATACAGTAGGGAGGGAGGGAGGGAGGGAGGGAGGGAGGTAGAGGGAGAGAGTGAGAAATACAGTAGGTAGGTAGGTAGGTAGGTAGGTAGGTAGGTAGGTAGGTAGGTAGACGGAGAGAGGGAGAGGGAGAAATACAATAGTTGGTAGGTAGAGTGACAGTGTGTGAAATACAGTAGGTAGGTAGAGGGAGAAAGGGAGAGGGAGAAATCCAGTAGGTAGGTAGGTAGGTAGGTAGGTAGGTAGGTAGGTAGGTAGGTAGGTAGGTAGAGGGAGAGAGGGAGAAATACAGTAGGTAGGTAGGTAGGTAGGTAGGTAGGTAGAGGGAGAGAGAGGGAGAGGGAGAAATACAGTAGGTAGTTAGGTAGGTAGAGGGAGAGAGGGACAGGGAGAAATACAGTAGGTAGATAGGTAGAGGTAGAGAGAGAAGGAAAAATACAATAGGTAGGTAGGTAGGTAGGTAGGTAGGTAGACGGAGCGAGGGAGAAGGAGAAATACAGTAGGTAGGTAGGTAGGTAGGTAGGTAGGTACATAGGTAGGTAGGTAGGTAGGTAGGTAGAGGCATAGAGAGAGAGGGTTAAATACAGTAGGTAGATTTGTAGGTAGAGGGTGAGAGAGAGAAGGAAAAATAAAGTAGGTAGGTAGGTAGGTACGTAGGTAGGTAGGTAGGTAGGTAGAGGGAGAGAGGGAGAGGGAGAAATACAGTAGGTAGATATGTAAGTAGGTAGGTAGAGGGTGAGAGGGAGAGAAGGAAAAATACAGTAGGTAGGTAGGTAGAGGGATAGAGAGAGAGAAAGAAAAATACAGTAGGTTGATAGGTAAGTAGGTAGGTAGAGGGAGAGAGGAAAAATACAATAGGTAGGTAGGTAGGTAGGTAGATGGAGAGAGGGAGAAATACAGTAGGTAGGTAGGTATGTATATAGGTAGGTAGGTAGAGGAAGAGAGGGAGACTGAGAAATACAATAGGTAGGTAGGTAGGTAGGTAGGTAGGTAGGTAGGTAGGTAGGTAGGTAGGTAGGGGCATAAAGAGAGAGAGAGGGAGAAATACAGTAGGCAGGTTGGTAGGTAGAGGGATAGAGAGAGAGAGAAGGAAAAATAGAGTAGGTAGGTAGATAGGTAGGTAGGTAGGTAGGTAGGTAGAGGGAGAAATACAGTAGGTAGATAGGTAGGTAGAGGGATAGAGAGGGGGAGGGAGAAATACAGTAGGTAGGTAGGTAGGTAGTTAGGTAGAGGGAGAAATACAATAGGTAGGTAGGTAGGTAGGTAGGTAGGTAGGTAGGTAGGTAGGTAGAGGGAGAGAGGGAAAAATACAGTAGGTAGGTAGGTAGAGGGAGAGAGGGAGAGGGAGAAATACAGCAGGTAGGCAAGTAGGTAGGTATGTAGAGCGATAGAGGGAGAAATACAGTAGCTAGGTAGGTAGGTAGAGGGAGAAATACAGAAGATAGGTAGTAAGAGGGAGAGAGGGAGAGGGAGAAATACAGTAGGCAGGTAGTTAGGGAGAGGTAGAAATACAGTAGGTAGGGAGGGAGGGAGAGGGAGAGAGGGAGAAGGAGAAATACAGTAGGTAGGTAGGTAGAGGGAGAGAGGGAGAGGTAGAAATACAGTAGATAGGTAGGTAGACGGAGAGAGGGAGAAGGAGAAATACAATAGGTATGTAGGTAGAGGGACAGAGTGTGAAATACAGTAGGTAGGTAGAGGGAGAAAGGGAGAGGGAGAAATCCAGTAAGTAGGTAGGTAGGTAGGTAGGGAGAGGGAGAGAGAGAAGGAAAAATACAATAGGTAGGTAGGTAGATAGGTAGGTAGGTAGGTAGGTAGGTAGGTAGGTAGGTAGGTAGGTAGGTAGGTAGGTAGGTAGAGGGAGAGAGGGACAGGGAGAAATACAGTAGGTAGATAGGTAGAAGTAGAGAGAGAAGGAAAAATACAATAGGTTGGTAGGTAGGTAGAGGGAGAGAGGGAGAAATACAGTAGGTCGGTATGTAGGTAGGGAGGTAGAGTGACAGAGTGAGGAATACAGTAGGTAGGTAGGTAGGTAGGTAGGTAGGTAGGTAGGTAGGTAGGTAGATAGGGAGGGAGGTAGGTAGGTAGAGGGAGAGAGGGAGATTGAGAAATACAGTAGGAAGGTAGGTAGTGGGAGAGAGGGAGAAATACAGTAGGTAGTTGGAGGGATAGAGAGGGAGAGGGAGAAATACAGTAGGCAGGTAGGTAGGTAGGTACTTAGGTAGGTAGGTAGGTAGGTAGGTAGAGGCATAGAGAGAGAGGGTTAAATACAGTAGGTAGTTTTGTAGGTAGAGGGTGAGAGAGAGAAGGAAAAATACAGTAGGTAGGTAGGTAGGTAGGTAGGTAGGTAGGTAGGTAGGTAGGTAGGTAGGTAGGTAGGTAAGTAGAGGGAGAGAGGGAGAAATTCAGTAGGTAGGTATGTAAGTAGGTAGGTAGAGGGAGAGAGGGAGAAATACAGTAGGGAGGGAGGGAGGGAGGGATGGAGGGAGGGAGGGAGGGAGAGGGAGAGAGTGAGAAATACAGTAGGTAGGTAGGTAGGTAGGTAGGTAGGTAGGTAGGTAGATAGGTAGGTAGACGGAGAGAGGGAGAGGGAGAAATACAATAGTTGGTAGGTAGAGTGACAGTGTGTGAAATACAGTAGGTAGGTAGAGGGAGAAAGGGAGAGGGAGAAATCCAGTAGGTAGGTAGGTAGGTAGGTAGGTAGGTAGGTAGGTAGGTAGAGGGAGAGAGGGAGAAATACAGTAGGTAGGTAGGTAGGTAGGTAGGTAGGTAGGTAGGTAGGTAGGTAGGTAGGTAGAGGGAGAGAGAGGGAGAGGGATAAATACAGTAGGTAGTTAGGTAGGTAGAGGGAGAGAGGGACAGGGAGAAATACAGTAGGTAGATAGGTAGAGGTAGAGAGAGAAATACAGGGAGAAATACAGTAGGTAGGTAGGTAGGTCGGTAGGTAGGTAGAGGGAGAGTGGGAAAGAGGGAGAAATACAGTAGGTGGGTAGGTAGGTAGGTAGGTAGGTAGGTAGGTAGGTAGGTAGGTAGGTAGGTAGAGGGAGAGAGGAAGATTGAATAATACAGTAGGAAGGTAGGTAGTGGGAGAGAGGGAGAAATACAGTAGGTGGTTGGAGGGATAGAGAGGGAGAGGGAGAAATACAGTAGGCAGGTAGGTAGGTAGGTAGGTAGGTAGGTAGGTAGGTAGGTAGGTAGGTAGAGGCATAGAGAGAGAGAGGGTTAAATACAGTAGGTAGGTTGGTAGGTAGTGGGAGAGAGAGAGAAGGAAAAATACAGTAGGTAGGTAGGTGGGTAGGTAGGTAGGTAGACGGAGAGCGGGAGAGGGAGAAATACAATAGTTGGTAGGTAGAGTGACAGTGTGTGAAATACAGTAGGTAGGTAGAGGGAGAAAGGGAGAGGGAGAAATCCAGTAGGTAGGTAGGTAGGTAGGTAGGTAGGTAGGTAGGTATGTAGGTAGAGGGAGAGAGGGAGAAATACAGTAGGTAGGTAGGTAGGTAGGTAGGTAGGTAGGTAGGTAGGTAGGTAGGTAGAGGGAGAGAGAGGGAGAGGGATAAATACAGTAGGTAGTTAGGTAGGTAGAGGGAGAGAGGGACAGGGAGAAATACAGTAGGTAGATAGGTAGAGGTAGAGAGAGAAGGAAAAATACAATAGGTTGGTAGGTAGGTAGAGGGAGAGAGGGAGAAATACAGTAGGTAGGTAGAGGGAGAGAGGGAGATGGAGAAATACAGTAGGTAGGTAGGTATGTAGGTAGGTAGGTAGAGGGAGAGTGGGAAAGAGGGAGAAATACAGTAGGTGGGTAGGTAGGTAGGTAGGTAGGTAGGTAGGTAGGTAGGTAGGTAGGTAGGTAGGTAGGTAGGTAGGTAGGTAGGTAGAGGGAGAGAGGGAGATTGAATAATACAGTAGGAAGGTAGGTAGTGGGAGAGAGGGAGAAATACAGTAGGTAGTTGGAGGGATAGAGAGGGAGAGGGAGAAATACAGTAGGCAGGTAGGTAGGTAGGTACTTAGGTAGGTAGGTAGGTAGGTAGGTAGGTAGGTAGGTCGGTCGGTCGGTAGAGGCATAGAGAGAGAGAGGGTTAAATACAGTAGGTAGGTTGGTAGGTAGTGGGAGAGAGAGACAAGGAAAAATACAGTAGGTAGGTAGGTGGGTATGTAGGTAGGTAGAGGGAGCGAGGGAGAAGGAGAAATACAGTAGGTAGGTAGGTAGGTAGGTAGGTAAGTAGGTAGGTAGGTACATAGGTAGGTAGGTAGGTAGGTAGGTAGGTAGAGGCATAGAGAGAGAGGGTTAAATACAGTAGGTAGATTTGTAGGTAGAGGGTGACAGAGAGAAGGAAAAATAAAGTAGGTAGGTAGGTAGGTACGTAAGTAGGTAGGTAGGTAGGTAAGTAGAGGGAGAGAGGGAGAAATACAGTAGTTGGTAGGTAGAGTGACAGTGTGTGAAATACAGTAGGTAGGTAGAGGGAGAAAGGGAGAGGGAGAAATCCAGTAGGTAGGTAGGTAGGTAGGTAGGTAGGTAGGTAGGTAGGTAGGTAGAGGGAGAGAGGGAGAAATACAGTAGGTAGGTAGGTAGGTAGAGGCATAGAGAGAGAGGGTTAAATACAGTAGGTAGATTTGTAGGTAGAGGGTGAGAGAGAGAAGGAAAAATAAAGTAGGTAGGTAGGTAGGTAGGTAGGTAGAGGGAGAGAGGGAGAAATACAGTAGGTAGGTATTTAAGTAGGTAGGTAGAGGGAGAGAGGGAGAAATACAGTAGGGAGGGAGGGAGGGAGGGAGGGAGGGAGGTAGAGGGAGAGAGTGAGAAATACAGTAGGTAGGTAGGTAGGTAGGTAGGTAGATAGGTAGGTAGACGGAGAGAGGGAGAGGGAGAAATACAATAGTTGGTAGGTAGAGTGACAGTGTGTGAAATACAGTAGGTAGGTAGAGGGAGAAAGGGAGAGGGAGAAATCCAGTAGGTAGGTAGGTAGGTAGGTAGGTAGGTAGGTAGGTAGGTAGAGGGAGAGAGGGAGAAATACAGTAGGTAGGTAGGTAGGTAGGTAGGTAGGTAGGTAGGTAGGTAGGTAGGTAGGTAGGTAGAGGGAGAGAGAGGGAGAGGGAGAAATACAGTAGGTAGATAGGTAGAGGTAGAGAGAGAAGGAAAAATACAATAGGTTGGTAGGTAGGTAGAGGGAGAGAGGGAGAGGGAGAAATACAGTAGGTAGGTAGGTAGGTAGGTAGGTAGGTAGGTAGGTAGAGGGAGAGTGGGAAAGTTTTGTAGGTAGAGGGTGAGAGAGAGAAGGAAAAATACAGTAGGTAGGTAAGTAGGTAGGTAGGTACATAGGTAGGTAGGTAGGTAGGTAGGTAGGTAGAGGCATAGAGAGAGAGGGTTAAATACAGTAGGTAGATTTGTAGGTAGAGGGTGAGAGAGAGAAGGAAAAATAAAGTAGGTAGGTAGGTAGGTACGTAGGTAGGTAGGTAGGTAAGTAGAGGGAGAGAGGGAGAAATACAGTAGGTAGGTAGGTAGAGGGAGAGAGGGAGAGGGAGAAATACAGTAGGTAGATATGTAAGTAGGTAGGTAGAGGGTGAGAGGGAGAGAAGGAAAAATACAGTAGGTAGGTAGGTAGAGGGATAGAGAGAGAGAAAGAAAAATACAGTAGGTTGATAGGTAAGTAGGTAGGTAGAGGGAGAGAGGAAAAATACAATAGGTAGGTAGGTAGGTAGGTAGATGGAGAGAGGGAGAAATACAGTAGGTAGGTAGGTATGTATATAGGTAGGTAGGTAGAGGAAGAGAGGGAGACTGAGAAATACAATAGGTAGGTAGGTAGGTAGGTAGGTAGGTAGGTAGGTAGGTAGGTAGGTAGGTAGAGGGAGAGAGGGAGATTGAATAATACAGTAGGAAGGTAGGTAGTGGGAGAGAGGGAGAAATACAGTAGGTAGTTGGAGGGATAGAGAGGGAGAGGGAGAAATACAGTAGGCAGGTAGGTAGGTAGGTACTTAGGTAGGTAGGTAGGTAGGTAGGTAGGTAGGTAGAGGCATAGAGAGAGAGGGGGTTAAATACAGTAGGTAGGTTGGTAGGTAGTGGGAGAGAGAGAGAGAAGGAAAATACAGTAGGTAGGTAGGTGGGTAGGTAGGTAGGTAGGTAGGTAGGTAGGTAGGTAGGTAGGTAGAGGGAGAGTGGGATAGAGGGAGAAATACAGTAGGTTGGTAGGTAGGTAGAGGGATAGAGGGAGAAATACAGTAGGTAGGTAGGTAGAGGGATAGAGAGGGTGAGGGAGAAATACAATAGGTAGGTAGGTAGGTAGGTAGGTAGGTAGGTAGAGGGAGAGAGGGAGAAATACAGTAGGTAGGTAGGTAGGTAGGTATGTAGGTAGGTAGGTAGGTAGGTAGGTAGGTAGGTAGGTAGGTAGAGGGAGAGAGAGGGAGAGAGAGGGAGAAATACAGTAGGTAGTTAGGTAGGTAGAGGGAGAGAGGGACAGGGAGAAATACAGTAGGTAGATAGGTAGAGGTAGAGAGAGAAGGAAAAATACAATAGGTTGGTAGGTAGGTAGAGGGAGAGAGGGAGAAATACAGTAGGTAGGTATGTAGGTAGGTAGGTAGAGGGAGAGAGGGACAGGGAGAAATACAGTAGGTAGATAGGTAGAGGTAGAGAGAGAAGGAAAAATTCAATAGGTTGGTAGGTAGGTAGAGGGAGAGAGGGAGAAATACAGTAGGCAGGTAGGTAGGTAGGTACTTAGGTAGGTAGGTAGGTAGGTAGGTAGGTAGGTAGGTAGGTAGGTAGGTAGAGGCATAGAGAGAGAGGGGGTTAAATACAGTAGGTAGGTTGGTAGGTAGTGGGAGAGAGAGAGAGAAGGAAAATACAGTAGGTAGGTAGGTGGGTAGGTAGGTAGGTAGGTAGGTAGGTAGGTAGGTAGGTAGGTAGAGGGAGAGTGGGATAGAGGGAGAAATACAGTAGGTTGGTAGGTAGGTAGAGGGATAGAGGGAGAAATACAGTAGGTAGGTAGGTAGAGGGATAGAGAGGGTGAGGGAGAAATACAATAGGTAGGTAGGTAGGTAGGTAGGTAGGTAGGTAGGTAGAGGGAGAGAGGGAGAAATACAGTAGGTAGGTAGGTAGGTATGTAGGTAGGTAGGTAGGTAGGTAGGTAGGTAGGTAGGTAGGTAGAGGGAGAGAGAGGGAGAGAGAGGGAGAAATACAGTAGGTAGTTAGGTAGGTAGAGGGAGAGAGGGACAGGGAGAAATACAGTAGGTAGATAGGTAGAGGTAGAGAGAGAAGGAAAAATACAATAGGTTGGTAGGTAGGTAGAGGGAGAGAGGGAGAAATACAGTAGGTAGGTATGTAGGTAGGTAGGTAGAGGGAGAGAGGGACAGGGAGAAATACAGTAGGTAGATAGGTAGAGGTAGAGAGAGAAGGAAAAATTCAATAGGTTGGTAGGTAGGTAGAGGGAGAGAGGGAGAAATACAGTAGGTCGGTATGTAGGTAGGGAGGTAGAGTGACAGAGTGAGGAATACAGTAGGTAGGTAGGTAGGTAGGTAGGTAGGTAGGTAGGTAGGTAGGTAGGTAGGTAGGTAGGTAGGTAGGTAGGTAGAGGGAGAGAGGGAGATTGAGAAATACAGTAGGAAGATAGGTAGTGGGAGAGAGGGAGAAATACAGTAGGTAGTTGGAGGGATAGAGAGGGAGAGGGAGTAATACAGTAGGCAGGTAGGTAGGTAGGTACTTAGGTAGGTAGGTAGGTAGGTAGGTAGGTAGAGGCATAGAGAGAGAGAGAGGGTTAAATACAGTAGGTAGGTTGGTAGGTAGTGGAAGAGAGAGAGAAGGAAAAATACAGTAGGTAGGTAGGTGGGTAGGTAGGTAGGTAGAGGGAGCGAGGGAGAAGGAGAAATACAGTAGGTAGGTAGGTAGGTAGGTACATAGGTAGGTAGGTAGGAAGAGGCATAGAGAGAGAGGGTTAAATACAGTAGGTAGTTTTGTAGGTAGAGGGTGAGAGAGAGAAGGAAAAATACAGTAGGTAGGTAGGTAGGTAGGTAGGTAGGTAGGTAAGTAGAGGGAGAGAGGGAGAAATACAGTAGGTAGGTATGTAAGTAGGTAGTTAGAGGGAGAGAGGGAGAAATACAGTAGGGAGGGAGGGAGGGAGGGAGGGAGGGAGAGGGAGAGAGTGAGAAATACAGTAGGTAGGTAGGTAGGTAGGTAGGTAGGTAGGTAGGTAGGTAGGTAGGTAGGTAGGTAGGTAGGTAGGTAGGTAGAGGGAGAGTGGGATAGAGGGAGAAATACAGTAGGTTGGTAGGTAGGTAGAGGGATAGAGGGAGAAATACAGTAGGTAGGTAGGTAGAGGGATAGAGAGGGTGAGGGAGAAATACAATAGGTAGGTAGGTAGGTAGGTAGGTAGGTAGGGAGAGGGAGAGAGGGAGAAATACAGTAGGTAGGTAGGTAGGTAGGTAGGTAGGTAGGTAGGTAGGTAGGTAGAGGGAGAGAGTGGGAGAGGGAGAAATACAGTAGGTAGTTAGGTAGGTAGAGGGAGAGAGGGACAGGGAGAAATACAGTAGGTAGATAGGTAGAGGTAGAGAGAGAAGGAAAAATACAATAGGTTGGTAGGTAGGTAGAGGGAGAGAGGGAGAAATACAGTAGGTAGGTATGTAGGTAGGGAGGTAGAGTGAGAGAGTGAGGAATACAGTAGGTAGGTAGGTAGGTAGGTAGGTAGGTAGGTAGGGGGAGAGAGGGAGATTGAGAAATACAGTAGGAAGGTAGGTAGTGGGAGAGGGAGAAATACAGTAGGTAGTTGGAGGGATAGAGATGGAGAGGGAGAAATACAGTAGGCAGGTAGGTAGGTAGGTACTTAGGTAGGTAGGTAGGTAGGTAGGTAGGTAGGTAGGTAGAGGCATAGAGAGAGAGAGAGGGTTAAATACAGTAGGTAGGTTGGTAGGTAGTGGGAGAGAGAGAGAAGGAAAAATACAGTAGGTAGGTAGGTGGGTAGGTAGGTAGGTAGAGGGAGCGAGGGAGAAGGAGAAATACAGTAGGTAGGTAGGTAGGTAGGTAGGTAGGTAAGTAGGTAGGTAGGTAGATTGGTAGGTAGGTAGGTAGGTAGGTAGGTAGGTAGGTAGGTAGGTAGGTAAGTAGAGGCATAGAGAGAGAGGGTTAAATACAGTAGGTAGATTTGTAGGTAGAGGGTGAGAGAGAGAAGGAAAAATAAAGTAGGTAGGTAGGTAGGTACGTAGGTAGGTAGGTAGGTAGGTAAGTAGAGGGAGAGAGGGACAGGGAGAAATACAGTAGGTAGATAGGTAGAGGTAGAGAGAGAAGGAAAAATACAATAGGTTGGTAGGTAGGTAGAGGGAGAGAGGGAGAAATACAGTAGGTAGGTAGGTAGGTAGGTAGGTAGAGGGAGAGAGGGACAGGGAGAAATACAGTAGGTAGATAGGTAGAGGTAGAGAGAGAAGGAAAAATTCAATAGGTTGGTAGGTAGGTAGAGGGAGAGAGGGAGAAATACAGTAGGTCGGTATGTAGGTAGGGAGGTAGAGTGACAGAGTGAGGAATACAGTAGGTAGGTAGGTAGGTAGGTAGGTAGGTAGGTAGGTAGGTAGGTAGGTAGGTAGAGGGAGAGAGGGAGATTGAGAAATACAGTAGGAAGATAGGTAGTGGGAGAGAGGGAGAAATACAGTAGGTAGTTGGAGGGATAGAGAGGGAGAGGGAGTAATACAGTAGGCAGGTAGGTAGGTAGGTACTTAGGTAGGTAGGTAGGTAGGTAGGTAGAGGCATAGAGAGAGAGAGAGGGTTAAATACAGTAGGTAGGTTGGTAGGTAGTGGAAGAGAGAGAGAAGGAAAAATACAGTAGGTAGGTAGGTGGGTAGGTAGGTAGGTAGAGGGAGCGAGGGAGAAGGAGAAATACAGTAGGTAGGTAGGTAGGTAGGTACATAGGTAGGTAGGTAGGAAGAGGCATAGAGAGAGAGGGTTAAATACAGTAGGTAGTTTTGTAGGTAGAGGGTGAGAGAGAGAAGGAAAAATACAGTAGGTAGGTAGGTAGGTAGGTAGGTAGGTAGGTAGGTAGGTAGGTAAGTAGAGGGAGAGAGGGAGAAATACAGTAGGTAGGTATGTAAGTAGGTAGTTAGAGGGAGAGAGGGAGAAATACAGTAGGGAGGGAGGGAGGGAGGGAGGGAGAGGGAGAGAGTGAGAAATACAGTAGGTAGGTAGGTAGGTAGGTAGGTAGGTAGGTAGGTAGAGGGAGAGTGGGATAGAGGGAGAAATACAGTAGGTTGGTAGGTAGGTAGAGGGATAGAGGGAGAAATACAGTAGGTAGGTAGGTAGAGGGATAGAGAGGGTGAGGGAGAAATACAATAGGTAGGTAGGTAGGTAGGTAGGTAGGTAGGTAGGTAGGTAGGTAGGGAGAGGGAGAGAGAGAGAGGGAGAAATACAGTAGGTAGGTAGGTAGGTAGGTAGGTAGGTAGGTAGGTAGAGGGAGAGAGTGGGAGAGGGAGAAATACAGTAGGTAGTTAGGTAGGTAGAGGGAGAGAGGGACAGGGAGAAATACAGTAGGTAGATAGGTAGAGGTAGAGAGAGAAGGAAAAATTCAATAGGTTGGTAGGTAGGTAGAGGGAGAGAGGGAGAAATACAGTAGGTCGGTATGTAGGTAGGGAGGTAGAGTGACAGAGTGAGGAATACAGTAGGTAGGTAGGTAGGTAGGTAGGTAGGTAGGTAGGTAGGTAGGTAGGTAGGTAGGTAGGTAGAGGGAGAGAGGGAGATTGAGAAATACAGTAGGAAGATAGGTAGTGGGAGAGAGGGAGAAATACAGTAGGTAGTTGGAGGGATAGAGAGGGAGAGGGAGTAATACAGTAGGCAGGTAGGTAGGTAGGTACTTAGGTAGGTAGGTAGGTAGGTAGGTAGGTAGAGGCATAGAGAGAGAGAGAGGGTTAAATACAGTAGGTAGGTTGGTAGGTAGTGGAAGAGAGAGAGAAGGAAAAATACAGTAGGTAGGTAGGTGGGTAGGTAGGTAGGTAGAGGGAGCGAGGGAGAAGGAGAAATACAGTAGGTAGGTAGGTAGGTAGGTACATAGGTAGGTAGGTAGGAAGAGGCATAGAGAGAGAGGGTTAAATACAGTAGGTAGTTTTGTAGGTAGAGGGTGAGAGAGAGAAGGAAAAATACAGTAGGTAGGTAGGTAGGTAGGTAGGTAGGTAGGTAGGTAGGTAGGTAAGTAGAGGGAGAGAGGGAGAAATACAGTAGGTAGGTATGTAAGTAGGTAGTTAGAGGGAGAGAGGGAGAAATACAGTAGGGAGGGAGGGAGGGAGGGAGGGAGGGAGGGAGAGGGAGAGAGTGAGAAATACAGTAGGTAGGTAGGTAGGTAGGTAGGTAGGTAGGTAGGTAGGTAGGTAGAGGGAGAGTGGGATAGAGGGAGAAATACAGTAGGTTGGTAGGTAGGTAGAGGGATAGAGGGAGAAATACAGTAGGTAGGTAGGTAGAGGGATAGAGAGGGTGAGGGAGAAATACAATAGGTAGGTAGGTAGGTAGGTAGGTAGGTAGGTAGGTAGGTAGGTAGGGAGAGGGAGAGAGGGAGAAATACAGTAGGTAGGTAGGTAGGTAGGTAGGTAGGTAGGTAGAGGGAGAGAGTGGGAGAGGGAGAAATACAGTAGGTAGTTAGGTAGGTAGAGGGAGAGAGGGACAGGGAGAAATACAGTAGGTAGATAGGTAGAGGTAGAGAGAGAAGGAAAATACAATAGGTTGGTAGGTAGGTAGAGGGAGAGAGGGAGAAATACAGTAGGTAGGTATGTAGGTAGGGAGGTAGAGTGAGAGAGTGAGGAATACAGTAGGTAGGTAGGTAGGTAGGTAGGTAGGTAGGTAGGTAGGTAGGGGGAGAGAGGGAGATTGAGAAATACAGTAGGAAGGTAGGTAGTGGGAGAGGGAGAAATACAGTAGGTAGTTGGAGGGATAGAGATGGAGAGGGAGAAATACAGTAGGCAGGTAGGTAGGTAGGTACTTAGGTAGGTAGGTAGGTAGGTAGGTAGGTAGGTAGGTAGAGGCATAGAGAGAGAGAGAGGGTTAAATACAGTAGGTAGGTTGGTAGGTAGTGGGAGAGAGAGAGAAGGAAAAATACAGTAGGTAGGTAGGTGGGTAGGTAGGTAGGTAGAGGGAGCGAGGGAGAAGGAGAAATACAGTAGGTAGGTAGGTAGGTAGGTAGGTAGGTAGGTAAGTAGGGTAGGTAGGTAGATTGGTAGGTAGGTAGGTAGGTAGGTAGGTAGGTAGGTAGGTAGGTAAGTAGAGGCATAGAGAGAGAGGGTTAAATACAGTAGGTAGATTTGTAGGTAGAGGGTGAGAGAGAGAAGGAAAAATAAAGTAGGTAGGTAGGTAGGTACGTAGGTAGGTAGGTAGGTAGGTAAGTAGAGGGAGAGAGGGACAGGGAGAAATACAGTAGGTAGATAGGTAGAGGTAGAGAGAGAAGGAAAAATACAATAGGTTGGTAGGTAGGTAGAGGGAGAGAGGGAGAAATACAGTAGGTAGGTATGTAGGTAGGTAGGTAGAGGGAGAGAGGGACAGGGAGAAATACAGTAGGTAGATAGGTAGAGGTAGAGAGAGAAGGAAAAATTCAATAGGTTGGTAGGTAGGTAGAGGGAGAGAGGGAGAAATACAGTAGGTCGGTATGTAGGTAGGGAGGTAGAGTGACAGAGTGAGGAATACAGTAGGTAGGTAGGTAGGTAGGTAGGTAGGTAGGTAGGTAGGTAGGTAGGTAGGTAGAGGGAGAGAGGGAGATTGAGAAATACAGTAGGAAGATAGGTAGTGGGAGAGAGGGAGAAATACAGTAGGTAGTTGGAGGGATAGAGAGGGAGAGGGAGTAATACAGTAGGCAGGTAGGTAGGTAGGTACTTAGGTAGGTAGGTAGGTAGGTAGAGGCATAGAGAGAGAGAGAGGGTTAAATACAGTAGGTAGGTTGGTAGGTAGTGGAAGAGAGAGAGAAGGAAAAATACAGTAGGTAGGTAGGTGGGTAGGTAGGTAGGTAGAGGGAGCGAGGGAGAAGGAGAAATACAGTAGGTAGGTAGGTAGGTAGGTACATAGGTAGGTAGGTAGGAAGAGGCATAGAGAGAGAGGGTTAAATACAGTAGGTAGTTTTGTAGGTAGAGGGTGAGAGAGAGAAGGAAAAATACAGTAGGTAGGTAGGTAGGTAGGTAGGTAGGTAGGTAAGTAGAGGGAGAGAGGGAGAAATACAGTAGGTAGGTATGTAAGTAGGTAGTTAGAGGGAGAGAGGGAGAAATACAGTAGGGAGGGAGGGAGGGAGGGAGGGAGAGGGAGAGAGTGAGAAATACAGTAGGTAGGTAGGTAGGTAGGTAGGTAGGTAGGTAGGTAGATAGAGGGAGAGTGGGATAGAGGGAGAAATACAGTAGGTTGGTAGGTAGGTAGAGGGATAGAGGGAGAAATACAGTAGGTAGGTAGGTAGAGGGATAGAGAGGGTGAGGGAGAAATACAGTAGGTAGGTAGGTAGGTAGGTAGGTAGGTAGGTAGGTAGGTAGGTAGGTAGGTAGGTAGGTAGGTAGAGGGAGAGAGTGGGAGAGGGAGAAATACAGTAGGTAGTTAGGTAGGTAGAGGGAGAGAGGGACAGGGAGAAATACAGTAGGTAGATAGGTAGAGGTAGAGAGAGAAGGAAAAATACAATAGGTTGGTAGGTAGGTAGAGGGAGAGAGGGAGAAATACAGTAGGTAGGTATGTAGGTAGGGAGGTAGAGTGAGAGAGTGAGGAATACAGTAGGTAGGTAGGTAGGTAGGTAGGTAGGTAGGTAGGTAGGTAGGGGGAGAGAGGGAGATTGAGAAATACAGTAGGAAGGTAGGTAGTGGGAGAGGGAGAAATACAGTAGGTAGTTGGAGGGATAGAGATGGAGAGGGAGAAATACAGTAGGCAGGTAGGTAGGTAGGTACTTAGGTAGGTAGGTAGGTAGGTAGGTAGGTAGGTAGGTAGGTAGGTAGGTAGGTAGGTAGAGGCATAGAGAGAGAGAGAGGGTTAAATACAGTAGGTAGGTTGGTAGGTAGTGGGAGAGAGAGAGAAGGAAAAATACAGTAGGTGGGTAGGTAGGTAGGTAGAGGGAGCGAGGGAGAAGGAGAAATACAGTAGGTAGGTAGGTAGGTAGGTAGGTAGGTAGGTAGGTAAGTAGGTAGGTAGGTAGGTAGGTAGAGGCATAGAGAGAGAGGGGGTTAAATACAGTAGGTAGGTTGGTAGGTAGTGGGAGAGAGAGAGAGAAGGAAAATACAGTAGGTAGGTAGGTGGGTAGGTAGGTAGGTAGGTAGGTAGGTAGGTAGGTAGAGGGAGAGTGGGATAGAGGGAGAAATACAGTAGGTTGGTAGGTAGGTAGAGGGATAGAGGGAGAAATACAGTAGGTAGGTAGGTAGAGGGATAGAGAGGGTGAGGGAGAAATACAATAGGTAGGTAGGTAGGTAGGTAGGTAGGTAGGTAGGTAGGTAGAGGGAGAGAGGGAGAAATACAGTAGGTAGGTAGGTAGGTATGTAGGTAGGTAGGTAGGTAGGTAGGTAGGTAGGTAGGTAGGTAGAGGGAGAGAGAGGGAGAGAGAGGGAGAAATACAGTAGGTAGTTAGGTAGGTAGAGGGAGAGAGGGACAGGGAGAAATACAGTAGGTAGATAGGTAGAGGTAGAGAGAGAAGGAAAAATACAATAGGTTGGTAGGTAGGTAGAGGGAGAGAGGGAGAAATACAGTAGGTAGGTATGTAGGTAGGTAGGTAGAGGGAGAGAGGGACAGGGAGAAATACAGTAGGTAGATAGGTAGAGGTAGAGAGAGAAGGAAAAATTCAATAGGTTGGTAGGTAGGTAGAGGGAGAGAGGGAGAAATACAGTAGGTCGGTATGTAGGTAGGGAGGTAGAGTGACAGAGTGAGGAATACAGTAGGTAGGTAGGTAGGTAGGTAGGTAGGTAGGTAGGTAGGTAGGTAGGTAGGTAGGTAGAGGGAGAGAGGGAGATTGAGAAATACAGTAGGAAGATAGGTAGTGGGAGAGAGGGAGAAATACAGTAGGTAGTTGGAGGGATAGAGAGGGAGAGGGAGTAATACAGTAGGCAGGTAGGTAGGTAGGTACTTAGGTAGGTAGGTAGGTAGGTAGGTAGGTAGAGGCATAGAGAGAGAGAGAGGGTTAAATACAGTAGGTAGGTTGGTAGGTAGTGGAAGAGAGAGAGAAGGAAAAATACAGTAGGTAGGTAGGTGGGTAGGTAGGTAGGTAGAGGGAGCGAGGGAGAAGGAGAAATACAGTAGGTAGGTAGGTAGGTAGGTACATAGGTAGGTAGGTAGGAAGAGGCATAGAGAGAGAGGGTTAAATACAGTAGGTAGTTTTGTAGGTAGAGGGTGAGAGAGAGAAGGAAAAATACAGTAGGTAGGTAGGTAGGTAGGTAGGTAGGTAGGTAGGTAGGTAAGTAGAGGGAGAGAGGGAGAAATACAGTAGGTAGGTATGTAAGTAGGTAGTTAGAGGGAGAGAGGGAGAAATACAGTAGGGAGGGAGGGAGGGAGGGAGGGAGGGAGGGAGAGGGAGAGAGTGAGAAATACAGTAGGTAGGTAGGTAGGTAGGTAGGTAGGTAGGTAGGTAGGTAGGTAGGTAGAGGGAGAGTGGGATAGAGGGAGAAATACAGTAGGTTGGTAGGTAGGTAGAGGGATAGAGGGAGAAATACAGTAGGTAGGTAGGTAGAGGGATAGAGAGGGTGAGGGAGAAATACAATAGGTAGGTAGGTAGGTAGGTAGGTAGGTAGGTAGGTAGGGAGAGGGAGAGAGGGAGAAATACAGTAGGTAGGTAGGTAGGTAGGTAGGTAGGTAGGTAGGTAGGTAGGTAGGTAGAGGGAGAGAGTGGGAGAGGGAGAAATACAGTAGGTAGTTAGGTAGGTAGAGGGAGAGAGGGACAGGGAGAAATACAGTAGGTAGATAGGTAGAGGTAGAGAGAGAAGGAAAAATACAATAGGTTGGTAGGTAGGTAGAGGGAGAGAGGGAGAAATACAGTAGGTAGGTATGTAGGTAGGGAGGTAGAGTGAGAGAGTGAGGAATACAGTAGGTAGGTAGGTAGGTAGGTAGGTAGGTAGGTAGGGGGAGAGAGGGAGATTGAGAAATACAGTAGGAAGGTAGGTAGTGGGAGAGGGAGAAATACAGTAGGTAGTTGGAGGGATAGAGATGGAGAGGGAGAAATACAGTAGGCAGGTAGGTAGGTAGGTACTTAGGTAGGTAGGTAGGTAGGTAGGTAGGTAGGTAGAGGCATAGAGAGAGAGAGAGGGTTAAATACAGTAGGTAGGTTGGTAGGTAGTGGGAGAGAGAGAGAAGGAAAAATACAGTAGGTAGGTAGGTGGGTAGGTAGGTAGGTAGAGGGAGCGAGGGAGAAGGAGAAATACAGTAGGTAGGTAGGTAGGTAGGTAGGTAGGTAAGTAGGTAGGTAGGTAGATTGGTAGGTAGGTAGGTAGGTAGGTAGGTAGGTAGGTAGGTAAGTAGAGGCATAGAGAGAGAGGGTTAAATACAGTAGGTAGATTTGTAGGTAGAGGGTGAGAGAGAGAAGGAAAAATAAAGTAGGTAGGTAGGTAGGTACGTAGGTAGGTAGGTAGGTAGGTAAGTAGAGGGAGAGAGGGACAGGGAGAAATACAGTAGGTAGATAGGTAGAGGTAGAGAGAGAAGGAAAAATACAATAGGTTGGTAGGTAGGTAGAGGGAGAGAGGGAGAAATACAGTAGGTAGGTAGGTAGGTAGGTAGGTAGAGGGAGAGAGGGACAGGGAGAAATACAGTAGGTAGATAGGTAGAGGTAGAGAGAGAAGGAAAAATTCAATAGGTTGGTAGGTAGGTAGAGGGAGAGAGGGAGAAATACAGTAGGTCGGTATGTAGGTAGGGAGGTAGAGTGACAGAGTGAGGAATACAGTAGGTAGGTAGGTAGGTAGGTAGGTAGGTAGGTAGGTAGGTAGGTAGGTAGGTAGGTAGAGGGAGAGAGGGAGATTGAGAAATACAGTAGGAAGATAGGTAGTGGGAGAGAGGGAGAAATACAGTAGGTAGTTGGAGGGATAGAGAGGGAGAGGGAGTAATACAGTAGGCAGGTAGGTAGGTAGGTACTTAGGTAGGTAGGTAGGTAGGTAGGTAGAGGCATAGAGAGAGAGAGAGGGTTAAATACAGTAGGTAGGTTGGTAGGTAGTGGAAGAGAGAGAGAAGGAAAAAATACAGTAGGTAGGTAGGTGGGTAGGTAGGTAGGTAGAGGGAGCGAGGGAGAAGGAGAAATACAGTAGGTAGGTAGGTAGGTAGGTACATAGGTAGGTAGGTAGGAAGAGGCATAGAGAGAGAGGGTTAAATACAGTAGGTAGTTTTGTAGGTAGAGGGTGAGAGAGAGAAGGAAAAATACAGTAGGTAGGTAGGTAGGTAGGTAGGTAGGTAGGTAAGTAGAGGGAGAGAGGGAGAAATACAGTAGGTAGGTATGTAAGTAGGTAGTTAGAGGGAGAGAGGGAGAAATACAGTAGGGAGGGAGGGAGGGAGGGAGGGAGGGAGAGGGAGAGAGTGAGAAATACAGTAGGTAGGTAGGTAGGTAGGTAGGTAGGTAGGTAGGTAGGTAGGTAGGTAGGTAGAGGGAGAGTGGGATAGAGGGAGAAATACAGTAGGTTGGTAGGTAGGTAGAGGGATAGAGGGAGAAATACAGTAGGTAGGTAGGTAGAGGGATAGAGAGGGTGAGGGAGAAATACAATAGGTAGGTAGGTAGGTAGGTAGGTAGGTAGGTAGGTAGGTAGGTAGGTAGGGAGAGGGAGAGAGGGAGAAATACAGTAGGTAGGTAGGTAGGTAGGTAGGTAGGTAGGTAGGTAGAGGGAGAGAGTGGGAGAGGGAGAAATACAGTAGGTAGTTAGGTAGGTAGAGGGAGAGAGGGACAGGGAGAAATACAGTAGGTAGATAGGTAGAGGTAGAGAGAGAAGGAAAAATTCAATAGGTTGGTAGGTAGGTAGAGGGAGAGAGGGAGAAATACAGTAGGTCGGTATGTAGGTAGGGAGGTAGAGTGACAGAGTGAGGAATACAGTAGGTAGGTAGGTAGGTAGGTAGGTAGGTAGGTAGGTAGGTAGGTAGGTAGGTAGGTAGGTAGGTAGGTAGGTAGAGGGAGAGAGGGAGATTGAGAAATACAGTAGGAAGATAGGTAGTGGGAGAGAGGGAGAAATACAGTAGGTAGTTGGAGGGATAGAGAGGGAGAGGGAGTAATACAGTAGGCAGGTAGGTAGGTAGGTACTTAGGTAGGTAGGTAGGTAGGTAGGTAGAGGCATAGAGAGAGAGAGAGGGTTAAATACAGTAGGTAGGTTGGTAGGTAGTGGAAGAGAGAGAGAAGGAAAAATACAGTAGGTAGGTAGGTGGGTAGGTAGGTAGGTAGAGGGAGCGAGGGAGAAGGAGAAATACAGTAGGTAGGTAGGTAGGTAGGTACATAGGTAGGTAGGTAGGAAGAGGCATAGAGAGAGAGGGTTAAATACAGTAGGTAGTTTTGTAGGTAGAGGGTGAGAGAGAGAAGGAAAAATACAGTAGGTAGGTAGGTAGGTAGGTAGGTAGGTAGGTAGGTAGGTAGGTAGGTAGGTAAGTAGAGGGAGAGAGGGAGAAATACAGTAGGTAGGTATGTAAGTAGGTAGTTAGAGGGAGAGAGGGAGAAATACAGTAGGGAGGGAGGGAGGGAGGGAGGGAGGGAGAGGGAGAGAGTGAGAAATACAGTAGGTAGGTAGGTAGGTAGGTAGGTAGGTAGGTAGGTAGGTAGGTAGGTAGGTAGAGGGAGAGTGGGATAGAGGGAGAAATACAGTAGGTTGGTAGGTAGGTAGAGGGATAGAGGGAGAAATACAGTAGGTAGGTAGGTAGAGGGATAGAGAGGGTGAGGGAGAAATACAATAGGTAGGTAGGTAGGTAGGTAGGTAGGTAGGTAGGTAGGGAGAGGGAGAGAGGGAGAAATACAGTAGGTAGGTAGGTAGGTAGGTAGGTAGGTAGGTAGGTAGGTAGGTAGGTAGAGGGAGAGAGTGGGAGAGGGAGAAATACAGTAGGTAGTTAGGTAGGTAGAGGGAGAGAGGGACAGGGAGAAATACAGTAGGTAGATAGGTAGAGGTAGAGAGAGAAGGAAAAATACAATAGGTTGGTAGGTAGGTAGAGGGAGAGAGGGAGAAATACAGTAGGTAGGTATGTAGGTAGGGAGGTAGAGTGAGAGAGTGAGGAATACAGTAGGTAGGTAGGTAGGTAGGTAGGTAGGTAGGTAGGTAGGTAGGGGGGAGAGAGGGAGATTGAGAAATACAGTAGGAAGGTAGGTAGTGGGAGAGGGAGAAATACAGTAGGTAGTTGGAGGGATAGAGATGGAGAGGGAGAAATACAGTAGGCAGGTAGGTAGGTAGGTACTTAGGTAGGTAGGTAGGTAGGTAGGTAGGTAGGTAGAGGCATAGAGAGAGAGAGAGGGTTAAATACAGTAGGTAGGTTGGTAGGTAGTGGGAGAGAGAGAGAAGGAAAAATACAGTAGGTAGGTAGGTGGGTAGGTAGGTAGGTAGAGGGAGCGAGGGAGAAGGAGAAATACAGTAGGTAGGTAGGTAGGTAGGTAGGTAGGTAGGTAAGTAGGTAGGTAGGTAGATTGGTAGGTAGGTAGGTAGGTAGGTAGGTAGGTAGGTAGGTAGGTAAGTAGAGGCATAGAGAGAGAGGGTTAAATACAGTAGGTAGATTTGTAGGTAGAGGGTGAGAGAGAGAAGGAAAAATAAAGTAGGTAGGTAGGTAGGTACGTAGGTAGGTAGGTAGGTAGGTAAGTAGAGGGAGAGAGGGACAGGAGAAATACAGTAGGTAGATAGGTAGAGGTAGAGAGAGAAGGAAAAATACAATAGGTTGGTAGGTAGGTAGAGGGAGAGAGGGAGAAATACAGTAGGTAGGTATGTAGGTAGGTAGGTAGAGGGAGAGAGGGAGATTGAGAAATACAGTAGGAAGATAGGTAGTGGGAGAGAGGGAGAAATACAGTAGGTAGTTGGAGGGATAGAGAGGGAGAGGGAGTAATACAGTAGGCAGGTAGGTAGGTAGGTACTTAGGTAGGTAGGTAGGTAGGTAGGTAGAGGCATAGAGAGAGAGAGAGGGTTAAATACAGTAGGTAGGTTGGTAGGTAGTGGAAGAGAGAGAGAAGGAAAAATACAGTAGGTAGGTAGGTGGGTAGGTAGGTAGGTAGAGGGAGCGAGGGAGAAGGAGAAATACAGTAGGTAGGTAGGTAGGTAGGTACATAGGTAGGTAGGTAGGAAGAGGCATAGAGAGAGAGGGTTAAATACAGTAGGTTGTTTTGTAGGTAGAGGGTGAGAGAGAGAAGGAAAAATACAGTAGGTAGGTAGGTAGGTAGGTAGGTAGGTAGGTAGGTAGGTAAGTAGAGGGAGAGAGGGAGAAATACAGTAGGTAGGTATGTAAGTAGGTAGTTAGAGGGAGAGAGGGAGAAATACAGTAGGGAGGGAGGGAGGGAGGGAGGGAGGGAGAGGGAGAGAGTGAGAAATACAGTAGGTAGGTAGGTAGGTAGGTAGGTAGGTAGGTAGGTAGGTAGAGGGAGAGTGGGATAGAGGGAGAAATACAATAGGTAGGTAGGTAGGTAGGTAGGTAGGTAGGTAGGTAGGTAGGTAGGTAGGTAGGTAGGTAGGTAGGGAGAGGGAGAGAGGGAGAAATACAGTAGGTAGGTAGGTAGGTAGGTAGGTAGGTAGGTAGGTAGGTAGGTAGGTAGAGGGAGAGAGTGGGAGAGGGAGAATACAGTAGGTAGTTAGGTAGGTAGAGGGAGAGAGGGACAGGGAGAAATACAGTAGGTAGATAGGTAGAGGTAGAGAGAGAAGGAAAAATACAATAGGTTGGTAGGTAGGTAGAGGGAGAGAGGGAGAAATACAGTAGGTAGGTATGTAGGTAGGGAGGTAGAGTGAGAGAGTGAGGAATACAGTAGGTAGGTAGGTAGGTAGGTAGGTAGGTAGGTAGGTAGGGGGAGAGAGGGAGATTGAGAAATACAGTAGGAAGGTAGGTAGTGGGAGAGGGAGAAATACAGTAGGTAGTTGGAGGGATAGAGATGGAGAGGGAGAAATACAGTAGGCAGGTAGGTAGGTAGGTACTTAGGTAGGTAGGTAGGTAGGTAGGTAGGTAGAGGCATAGAGAGAGAGAGAGGGTTAAATACAGTAGGTAGGTTGGTAGGTAGTGGGAGAGAGAGAGAAGGAAAAATACAGTAGGTAGGTAGGTGGGTAGGTAGGTAGGTAGAGGGAGCGAGGGAGAAGGAGAAATACAGTAGGTAGGTAGGTAGGTAGGTAGGTAGGTAGGTAAGTAGGTAGGTAGGTAGATTGGTAGGTAGGTAGGTAGGTAGGTAGGTAGGTAGGTAGGTAGGTAGGTAAGTAGAGGCATAGAGAGAGAGGGTTAAATACAGTAGGTAGATTTGTAGGTAGAGGGTGAGAGAGAGAAGGAAAAATAAAGTAGGTAGGTAGGTAGGTACGTAGGTAGGTAGGTAGGTAGGTAAGTAGAGGGAGAGAGGGACAGGGAGAAATACAGTAGGTAGATAGGTAGAGGTAGAGAGAGAAGGAAAAATACAATAGGTTGGTAGGTAGGTAGAGGGAGAGAGGGAGAAATACAGTAGGTAGGTATGTAGGTAGGTAGGTAGAGGGAGAGAGGGACAGGGAGAAATACAGTAGGTAGATAGGTAGAGGTAGAGAGAGAAGGAAAAATTCAATAGGTTGGTAGGTAGGTAGAGGGAGAGAGGGGAGAAATACAGTAGGTCGGTATGTAGGTAGGGAGGTAGAGTGACAGAGTGAGGAATACAGTAGGTAGGTAGGTAGGTAGGTAGGTAGGTAGGTAGGTAGGTAGGTAGGTAGGTAGGTAGGTAGGTAGAGGGAGAGAGGGAGATTGAGAAATACAGTAGGAAGATAGGTAGTGGGAGAGAGGGAGAAATACAGTAGGTAGTTGGAGGGATAGAGAGGGAGAGGGAGTAATACAGTAGGCAGGTAGGTAGGTAGGTACTTAGGTAGGTAGGTAGGTAGGTAGAGGCATAGAGAGAGAGAGAGGGTTAAATACAGTAGGTAGGTTGGTAGGTAGTGGAAGAGAGAGAGAAGGAAAAATACAGTAGGTAGGTAGGTGGGTAGGTAGGTAGGTAGAGGGAGCGAGGGAGAAGGAGAAATACAGTAGGTAGGTAGGTAGGTAGGTACATAGGTAGGTAGGTAGGAAGAGGCATAGAGAGAGAGGGTTAAATACAGTAGGTAGTTTTGTAGGTAGAGGGTGAGAGAGAGAAGAAAATACAGTAGGTAGGTAGGTAGGTAGGTAGAGGGAGAGAGTGGGAGAGGGAGAAATACAGTAGGTAGTTAGGTAGGTAGAGGGAGAGAGGGACAGGGAGAAATACAGTAGGTAGATAGGTAGAGGTAGAGAGAGAAGGAAAAATACAATAGGTTGGTAGGTAGGTAGAGGGAGAGAGGGAGAAATACAGTAGGTAGGTATGTAGGTAGGGAGGTAGAGTGAGAGAGTGAGGAATACAGTAGGTAGGTAGGTAGGTAGGTAGGTAGGTAGGTAGGTAGGTAGGTAGGTAGGGGGAGAGAGGGAGATTGAGAAATACAGTAGGAAGGTAGGTAGTGGGAGAGGGAGAAATACAGTAGGTAGTTGGGAGGGATAGAGATGGAGAGGGAGAAATACAGTAGGCAGGTAGGTAGGTAGGTACTTAGGTAGGTAGGTAGGTAGGTAGGTAGGTAGGTAGAGGCATAGAGAGAGAGAGAGGGTTAAATACAGTAGGTAGGTTGGTAGGTAGTGGGAGAGAGAGAGAAGGAAAAATACAGTAGGTAGGTAGGTGGGTAGGTAGGTAGGTAGAGGGAGCGAGGGAGAAGGAGAAATACAGTAGGTAGGTAGGTAGGTAGGTAGGTAGGTAGGTAAGTAGGTAGGTAGGTAGATTGGTAGGTAGGTAGGTAGGTAGGTAGGTAGGTAGGTAGGTAGGTAGGTAGGTAGGTAAGTAGAGGCATAGAGAGAGAGGGTAAATACAGTAGGTAGATTTGTAGGTAGAGGGTGAGAGAGAGAAGGAAAAATAAAGTAGGTAGGTAGGTAGGTACGTAGGTAGGTAGGTAGGTAGGTAAGTAGAGGGAGAGAGGGACAGGGAGAAATACAGTAGGTAGATAGGTAGAGGTAGAGAGAGAAGGAAAAAATACAATAGGTTGGTAGGTAGGTAGAGGGAGAGAGGGAGAAATACAGTAGGTAGGTATGTAGGTAGGTAGGTAGAGGGAGAGAGGGACAGGGAGAAATACAGTAGGTAGATAGGTAGAGGTAGAGAGAGAAGGAAAAATTCAATAGGTTGGTAGGTAGGTAGAGGGAGAGAGGGAGAAATACAGTAGGTCGGTATGTAGGTAGGGAGGTAGAGTGACAGAGTGAGGAATACAGTAGGTAGGTAGGTAGGTAGGTAGGTAGGTAGGTAGGTAGGTAGGTAGGTAGGTAGGGTAGAGGGAGAGAGGGAGATTGAGAAATACAGTAGGAAGATAGGTAGTGGGAGAGAGGGAGAAATACAGTAGGTAGTTGGAGGGATAGAGAGGGAGAGGGAGTAATACAGTAGGCAGGTAGGTAGGTAGGTACTTAGGTAGGTAGGTAGGTAGGTAGAGGCATAGAGAGAGAGAGAGGGTTAAATACAGTAGGTAGGTTGGTAGGTAGTGGAAGAGAGAGAGAAGGAAAAATACAGTAGGTAGGTAGGTGGGTAGGTAGGTAGGTAGAGGGAGCGAGGGAGAAGGAGAAATACAGTAGGTAGGTAGGTAGGTAGGTACATAGGTAGGTAGGTAGGAAGAGGCATAGAGAGAGAGGGTTAAATACAGTAGGTAGTTTTGTAGGTAGAGGGTGAGAGAGAGAAGGAAAAATACAGTAGGTAGGTAGGTAGGTAGGTAGGTAGGTAGGTAAGTAGAGGGAGAGAGGGAGAAATACAGTAGGTAGGTATGTAAGTAGGTAGTTAGAGGGAGAGAGGGAGAAATACAGTAGGGAGGGAGGGAGGGAGGGAGGGAGAGGGAGAGAGTGAGAAATACAGTAGGTAGGTAGGTAGGTAGGTAGGTAGGTAGGTAGGTAGGTAGGTAGGTAGATAGAGGGAGAGTGGGATAGAGGGAGAAATACAGTAGGTTGGTAGGTAGGTAGAGGGATAGAGGGAGAAATACAGTAGGTAGGTAGGTAGAGGGATAGAGAGGGTGAGGGAGAAATACAATAGGTAGGTAGGTAGGTAGGGTAGGTAGGTAGGTAGGTAGGTAGGTAGGTAGGTAGGTAGGTAGGTAGGTAGGGAGAGGGAGAGAGGGAGAAATACAGTAGGTAGGTAGGTAGGTAGGTAGGTAGGTAGGTAGGTAGGTAGGTAGGTAAGGTAGGTAGGTAGGTAGGTAGGTAGGTAGGTAGGTAGAGGGAGAGAGTGGGAGAGGGAGAAATACAGTAGGTAGTTAGGTAGGTAGAGGGAGAGAGGGACAGGGAGAAATACAGTAGGTAGATAGGTAGAGGTAGAGAGAGAAGGAAAAATACAATAGGTTGGTAGGTAGGTAGAGGAGAGAGGGAGAAATACAGTAGGTAGGTATGTAGGTAGGGAGGTAGAGTGAGAGAGTGAGGAATACAGTAGGTAGGTAGGTAGGTAGGTAGGTAGGTAGGTAGGTAGGTAGGGGGAGAGAGGGAGATTGAGAAATACAGTAGGAAGGTAGGTAGTGGGAGAGGGAGAAATACAGTAGGTAGTTGGAGGGATAGAGATGGAGAGGGAGAAAATACAGTAGGCAGGTAGGTAGGTAGGTACTTAGGTAGGTAGGTAGGTAGGTAGGTAGGTAGGTAGGTAGGTAGGTAGGTAGGTAGGTAGGTAGGTAGAGGCATAGAGAGAGAGAGAGGGTTAAATACAGTAGGTAGGTTGGTAGGTAGTGGGAGAGAGAGAGAAGGAAAAAATACAGTAGGTGGGTAGGTAGGTAGGTAGAGGGAGCGAGGGAGAAGGAGAAATACAGTAGGTAGGTAGGTAGGTAGGTAGGTAGGTAGGTAGGTAGGTAAGTAGGTAGGTAGGTAGATTGGTAGGTAGGTAGGTAGGTAGGTAGGTAGGTAGGTAGGTAGGTAAGTAGAGGCATAGAGAGAGAGGGTTAAATACAGTAGGTAGATTTGTAGGTAGAGGGTGAGAGAGAGAAGGAAAAATAAAGTAGGTAGGTAGGTAGGTACGTAGGTAGGTAGGTAGGTAGGTAAGTAGAGGGAGCGAGGGGAGAAATACAGTAGGTAGGTAGGTAGAGGGATAGAGAGGGTGAGGGGAGAAATACAATAGGTAGGTAGGTAGGTAGGTAGGTAGGTAGGTAGAGGGAGAGAGGGAGAAATACAGTAGGTAGGTAGGTAGGTAGGTAGGTAGGTAGGTAGGTAGGTAGGTAGGTAGGTAGGTAGAGGGAGAGAGAGGGAGAGGGAGAAATACAGTAGGTAGGTAGGTAGGTAGAGGGAGAGAGGGACAGGGAGAAATACAGTAGGTAGATAGGTAGAGGTAGAGAGAGAAGGAAAAATACAATAGGTTGGTAGGTAGGTAGAGGGAGAGAGGGAGAAATACAGTACGTAGGTAGAGGGAGAGAGGGAGAGGGAGAAATACAGTAGGAAGGTAGGTAGGTAGGTAGGTAGGTAGGTAGGTAGGTAGGGAGAGGGAGAGTGGGAAAGAGGGAGAAATACAGTAGGTGGGTAGGTAGGTAGGTAGGTAGAGGGAGAGAGGGAGATTGAATAATACAGTAGGAAGGTAGGTAGTGGGAGAGAGGGAGAAATACAGTAGGTAGTTGGAGGGATAGAGAGGGAGAGGGAGAAATACAGTAGGCAGGTAGGTAGGTAGGTAGGTAGGTACTTAGGTAGGTAGGTAGGTAGGTAGGTAGGTAGGTAGAGGCATAGAGAGAGAGAGGGTTAAATACAGTAGGTAGGTTGGTAGGTAGTGGGAGAGAGAGAGAAGGAAAAATACAGTAGGTAGGTAGGTAGGTAGGTAGGTAGGTAGGTAGGTAGAGGGAGCGAGGGAGAAGGAGAAATACAGTAGGTAGGTAGGTAGGTAGGTAAGTAGGTAGGTAGGTACATAGGTAGGTAGGTAGGTAGGTAGGTAGGTAGAGGCATAGAGAGAGAGGGTTAAATACAGTAGGTAGATTTGTAGGTAGAGGGTGAGAGAGAGAAGGAAAAATAAAGTAGGTAGGTAGGTAGGTACGTAGGTAGGTAGGTAGGTAAGTAGAGGGAGAGAGGGAGAAATACAGTAGGTAGGTAGGTAGAGGGGAGAGAGGGAGAGGGAGAAATACAGTAGGTAGATATGTAAGTAGGTAGGTAGAGGGTGAGAGGGAGAGAAGGAAAAATACAGTAGGTAGGTAGGTAGAGGGATAGAGAGAGAGAAAGAAAAATACAGTAGGTTGATAGGTAAGTAGGTAGGTAGAGGGAGAGAGGAAAAATACAATAGGTAGGTAGGTAGGTAGGTAGATGGAGAGAGGGAGAAATACAGTAGGTAGGTAGGTATGTATATAGGTAGGTAGGTAGAGGAAGAGAGGGAGACTGAGAAATACAATAGGTAGGTAGGTAGGTAGGTAGGTAGGTAGGTAGGTAGGTAGAGGGAGAGAGGGAGATTGAATAATACAGTAGGAAGGTAGGTAGTGGGAGAGAGGGAGAAATACAGTAGGTAGTTGGAGGGATAGAGAGGGAGAGGGAGAAATACAGTAGGCAGGTAGGTAGGTAGGTAGGTAGGTACTTAGGTAGGTAGGTAGGTAGGTAGGTAGGTAGGTAGGTAGAGGCATAGAGAGAGAGAGGGTTAAATACAGTAGGTAGGTTGGTAGGTAGTGGGAGAGAGAGAGAAGGAAAATACAGTAGGTAGGTAGGTAGGTAGGTAGGTAGGTAGGTAGGTAGGTAGGTAGGTAGAGGGAGCGAGGGAGAAGGAGAAATACAGTAGGTAGGTAGGTAGGTAGGTAAGTAGGTAGGTAGGTACATAGGTAGGTAGGTAGGTAGGTAGGTAGGTAGGTAGAGGCATAGAGAGAGAGGGTTAAATACAGTAGGTAGATTTGTAGGTAGAGGGTGAGAGAGAGAAGGAAAAATAAAGTAGGTAGGTAGGTAGGTACGTAGGTAGGTAGGTAGGTAAGTAGAGGGAGAGAGGGAGAAATACAGTAGGTAGGTATGTAAGTAGGTAGGTAGAGGGGAGAAAGGGAGAAATACAGTAGGGAGGGAGGGAGGGAGGGAGGGAGAGGGAGAGAGTGAGAAATACAGTAGGTAGGTAGGTAGGTAGGTAGGTAGGTAGAGGGAGAGTGGGATAGAGGGAGAAATACAGTAGGTTGGTAGGTAGGTAGAGGGATAGAGGGAGAAATACAGTAGGTAGGTAGGTAGAGGGATAGAGAGGGTGAGGGAGAAATACAATAGGTAGGTAGGTAGGTAGGTAGGTAGGTAGGTAGGTAGGTAGGTAGAGGGAGAGAGGGAGAAATACAGTAGGTAGGTAGGTAGGTAGGTAGGTAGGTAGGTAGAGGGAGAGAGAGGGAGAGGGAGAAATACAGTAGGTAGGTAGGTAGGTAGAGGGAGAGAGGGACAGGGAGAAATACAGTAGGTAGATAGGTAGAGGTAGAGAGAGAAGGAAAAATACAATAGGTTGGTAGGTAGGTAGAGGGAGAGAGGGAGAAATACAGTACGTAGGTAGAGGGAGAGAGGGAGAGGGAGAAATACAGTAGGTAGGTAGGTAGGTAGGTAGGTAGGTAGGTAGGTAGGGAGAGGGAGAGTGGGAAAGAGGGAGAAATACAGTAGGTGGGTAGGTAGGTAGGTAGGTAGGTAGGTAGGTAGGTATGTAGGTAGGTAGGTAGGTAGAGGGAGAGAGGGAGATTGAATAATACAGTAGGAAGGTAGGTAGTGGGAGAGAGGGAGAAATACAGTAGGTAGTTGGAGGGATAGAGAGGGAGAGGGAGAAATACAGTAGGCAGGTAGGTAGGTAGGTAGGTAGGTAGGTAGGTAGGTAGGTAGGTAGGTAGGTAGAGGCATAGAGAGAGAGAGGGTTAAATACAGTAGGTAGGTTGGTAGGTAGTGGGAGAGAGAGAGAAGGAAAAATACAGTAGGTAGGTAGGTAGGTAGGTAGGTAGAGGGAGCGAGGGAGAAGGAGAAATACAGTAGGTAGGTAGGTAGGTAGGTAAGTAGGTAGGTAGGTACATAGGTAGGTAGGTAGGTAGGTAGGTAGGTAGAGGCATAGAGAGAGAGGGTTAAATACAGTAGGTAAGATTTGTAGGTAGAGGGTGAGAGAGAGAAGGAAAAATAAAGTAGGTAGGTAGGTAGGTACGTAGGTAGGTAGGTAGGTAAGTAGAGGGAGAGAGGGAGAAATACAGTAGGTAGGTAGGTAGAGGGAGAGAGGGAGAGGGAGAAATACAGTAGGTAGATATGTAAGTAGGTAGGTAGAGGGGTGAGAGGGAGAGAAGGAAAAATACAGTAGGTAGGTAGGTAGAGGGATAGAGAGAGAGAAAGAAAAATACAGTAGGTTGATAGGTAAGTAGGTAGGTAGAGGGAGAGAGGAAAAATACAATAGGTAGGTAGGTAGGTAGGTAGATGGAGAGAGGGAGAAATACAGTAGGTAGGTAGGTATGTATATAGGTAGGTAGGTAGAGGAAGAGAGGGAGACTGAGAAATACAATAGGTAGGTAGGTAGGTAGGTAGGTAGGTAGGTAGGTAGGTAGGTAGGTAGAGGGAGAGAGGGAGATTGAATAATACAGTAGGAAGGTAGGTAGTGGGAGAGAGGGAGAAATACAGTAGGTAGTTGGAGGGATAGAGAGGGAGAGGGAGAAATACAGTAGGCAGGTAGGTAGGTAGGCAGGTAGGTAGGCAGGTACTTAGGTAGGTAGGTAGGTAGGTAGGTAGGTAGGTAGGTAGGTAGGTAGGTAGGTAGGTAGGTAGAGGCATAGAGAGAGAGAGGGTTAAATACAGTAGGTAGGTTGGTAGGTAGTGGGAGAGAGAGAGAAGGAAAAATACAGTAGGTAGGTAGGTAGGTAGGTAGGTAGGTAGAGGGAGCGAGGGAGAAGGAGAAATACAGTAGGTAGGTAGGTAGGTAGGTAAGTAGGTAGGTAGGTACATAGGTAGGTAGGTAGGTAGGTAGGTAGGTAGGTAGGTAGAGGCATAGAGAGAGAGGGTTAAATACAGTAGGTAGATTTGTAGGTAGAGGGTGAGAGAGAGAAGGAAAAATAAAGTAGGTAGGTAGGTAGGTACGTAGGTAGGTAGGTAGGTAGGTAAGTAGAGGGAGAGAGGGAGAAATACAGTAGGTAGGTAGGTAGAGGGAGAGAGGGAGAGGGAGAAATACAGTAGGTAGATATGTAAGAGAAGGAAAAATACAGTAGGTAGGTAGGTAGAGGGATAGAGAGAGAGAAAGAAAAATACAGTAGGTTGATAGGTAAGTAGGTAGGTAGAGGGAGAGAGGAAAAATACAATAGGTAGGTAGGTAGGTAGGTAGATGGAGAGAGGGAGAAATACAGTAGGTAGGTAGGTATGTATATAGGTAGGTAGGTAGAGGAAGAGAGGGAGACTGAGAAATACAATAGGTAGGTAGGTAGGTAGGTAGGTAGGTAGGTAGGTAGGTAGGTAGGTAGGTAGGTAGGGGCATAAAGAGAGAGAGAGGGAGAAATACAGTAGGCAGGTTGGTAGGTAGAGGGATAGAGAGAGAGAAGGAAAAAATACAGTAGGTAGGTAGATAGGTAGGTAGGTAGGTAGGTAGAGGGAGAAATACAGTAGGTAGATAGGTAGGTAGAGGGATAGAGAGGGGGAGGGAGAAATACAGTAGGTAGGTAGGTAGGTAGTTAGGTAGAGGGAGAAATACAATAGGTAGGTAGGTAGGTAGGTAGGTAGGTAGGTAGGTAGGTAGGTAGGTAGGTAGGTAGGTAGGTAGAGGGAGAGAGGGAAAAATACAGTAGGTAGGTAGGTAGAGGGAGAGAGGGAGAGGGAGAAATACAGCAGGTAGGCAAGTAGGTAGGTATGTAGAGCGATAGAGGGAGAAATACAGTAGGTAGGTAGGTAGGAAGAGGCATAGAGAGAGAGGGTTAAATACAGTAGGTAGTTTTGTAGGTAGAGGGTGAGAGAGAGAAGGAAAAAATACAGTAGGTAGGTAGGTAGGTAGGTAGAGGGAGAGAGTGGGAGAGGGAGAAATACAGTAGGTAGTTAGGTAGGTAGAGGGAGAGAGGGACAGGGAGAAATACAGTAGGTAGATAGGTAGAGGTAGAGAGAGAAGGAAAAATACAATAGGTTGGTAGGTAGGTAGAGGGAGAGAGGGAGAAATACAGTAGGTAGGTATGTAGGTAGGGAGGTAGAGTGAGAGAGTGAGGAATACAGTAGGTAGGTAGGTAGGTAGGTAGGTAGGTAGGTAGGTAGGTAGGGGGAGAGAGGGAGATTGAGAAATACAGTAGGAAGGTAGGTAGTGGGAGAGGGAGAAATACAGTAGGTAGTTGGAGGGATAGAGATGGAGAGGGAGAAATACAGTAGGCAGGTAGGTAGGTAGGTACTTAGGTAGGTAGGTAGGTAGGTAGGTAGGTAGGTAGAGGCATAGAGAGAGAGAGAGGGTTAAATACAGTAGGTAGGTTGGTAGGTAGTGGGAGAGAGAGAGAAGGAAAAATACAGTAGGTAGGTAGGTGGGTAGGTAGGTAGGTAGAGGGAGCGAGGGAGAAGGAGAAATACAGTAGGTAGGTAGGTAGGTAGGTAGGTAGGTAGGTAAGTAGGTAGGTAGGTAGATTGGTAGGTAGGTAGGTAGGTAGGTAGGTAGGTAGGTAGGTAGGTAGGTAAGTAGAGGCATAGAGAGAGAGGGTTAAATACAGTAGGTAGATTTGTAGGTAGAGGGTGAGAGAGAGAAGGAAAAATAAAGTAGGTAGGTAGGTAGGTAGTACGTAGGTAGGTAGGTAGGTAGGTAAGTAGAGGGAGAGAGGGACAGGGAGAAATACAGTAGGTAGATAGGTAGAGGTAGAGAGAGAAGGAAAAATACAATAGGTTGGTAGGTAGGTAGAGGGAGAGAGGGAGAAATACAGTAGGTAGGTATGTAGGTAGGTAGGTAGAGGGAGAGAGGGACAGGGAGAAATACAGTAGGTAGATAGGTAGAGGTAGAGAGAGAAGGAAAAATTCAATAGGTTGGTAGGTAGGTAGAGGGAGAGAGGGAGAAATACAGTAGGTCGGTATGTAGGTAGGGAGGTAGAGTGACAGAGTGAGGAATACAGTAGGTAGGTAGGTAGGTAGGTAGGTAGGTAGGTAGGTAGGTAGGTAGGTAGGTAGGTAGAGGGAGAGAGGGAGATTGAGAAATACAGTAGGAAGATAGGTAGTGGGAGAGAGGGAGAAATACAGTAGGTAGTTGGAGGGATAGAGAGGGAGAGGGAGTAATACAGTAGGCAGGTAGGTAGGTAGGTACTTAGGTAGGTAGGTAGGTAGGTAGAGGCATAGAGAGAGAGAGAGGGTTAAATACAGTAGGTAGGTTGGTAGGTAGTGGAAGAGAGAGAGAAGGAAAAATACAGTAGGTAGGTAGGTGGGTAGGTAGGTAGGTAGAGGGAGCGAGGGAGAAGGAGAAATACAGTAGGTAGGTAGGTAGGTAGGTACATAGGTAGGTAGGTAGGAAGAGGCATAGAGAGAGAGGGTTAAATACAGTAGGTAGTTTTGTAGGTAGAGGGTGAGAGAGAGAAGGAAAAATACAGTAGGTAGGTAGGTAGGTAGGTAGGTAGGTAGGTAAGTAGAGGGAGAGAGGGAGAAATACAGTAGGTAGGTATGTAAGTAGGTAGTTAGAGGGAGAGAGGGAGAAATACAGTAGGGAGGGAGGGAGGGAGGGAGGGAGAGGGAGAGAGTGAGAAATACAGTAGGTAGGTAGGTAGGTAGGTAGGTAGGTAGGTAGGTAGGTAGATAGAGGGAGAGTGGGATAGAGGGAGAAATACAGTAGGTTGGTAGGTAGGTAGAGGGATAGAGGGAGAAATACAGTAGGTAGGTAGGTAGAGGGATAGAGAGGGTGAGGGAGAAATACAATAGGTAGGTAGGTAGGTAGGTAGGTAGGTAGGTAGGTAGGTAGGTAGGGAGAGGGAGAGAGGGAGAAATACAGTAGGTAGGTAGGTAGGTAGGTAGGTAGGTAGGTAGGTAGGTAGGTAGGTAGAGGGAGAGAGTGGGAGAGGGAGAAATACAGTAGGTAGTTAGGTAGGTAGAGGGAGAGAGGGACAGGGAGAAATACAGTAGGTAGATAGGTAGAGGTAGAGAGAGAAGGAAAAATACAAATAGGTTGGTAGGTAGGTAGAGGGAGAGAGGGAGAAATACAGTAGGTAGGTATGTAGGTAGGGAGGTAGAGTGAGAGAGTGAGGAATACAGTAGGTAGGTAGGTAGGTAGGTAGGTAGGTAGGTAGGTAGGTAGGTAGGTAGGTAGGTAGGTAGGTAGGGGGAGAGAGGGAGATTGAGAAATACAGTAGGAAGGTAGGTAGTGGGAGAGGGAGAAATACAGTAGGTAGTTGGAGGGATAGAGATGGAGAGGGAGAAATACAGTAGGCAGGTAGGTAGGTAGGTACTTAGGTAGGTAGGTAGGTAGGTAGGTAGGTAGGTAGGTAGGTAGGTAGGTAGGTAGAGGCATAGAGAGAGAGAGAGGGTTAAATACAGTAGGTAGGTTGGTAGGTAGTGGGAGAGAGAGAGAAGGAAAAATACAGTAGGTGGGTAGGTAGGTAGGTAGAGGGAGCGAGGGAGAAGGAGAAATACAGTAGGTAGGTAGGTAGGTAGGTAGGTAGGTAGGTAGGTAGGTAGGTAAGTAGGTAGGGTAGGTAGATTGGTAGGTAGGTAGGTAGGTAGGTAGGTAGGTAGGTAGGTAGGTAGGTAAGTAGAGGCATAGAGAGAGAGGGTTAAATACAGTAGGTAGATTTGTAGGTAGAGGGTGAGAGAGAGAAGGAAAAATAAAGTAGGTAGGTAGGTAGGTACCGTAGGTAGGTAGGTAGGTAGGTAAGTAGAGGGAGCGAGGGAGAAATACAGTAGGTAGGTAGGTAGAGGGATAGAGAGGGTGAGGGAGAAATACAATAGGTAGGTAGGTAGGTAGGTAGGTAGGTAGGTAGGTAGAGGGAGAGAGGGAGAAATACAGTAGGTAGGTAGGTAGGTAGGTAGGTAGGTAGGTAGGTAGGTAGGTAGGTAGGTAGGTAGGTAGGTAGGTAGGTAGGTAGAGGGAGAGAGAGGAGAGGGAGAAATACAGTAGGTAGGTAGGTAGGTAGAGGGAGAGAGGGACAGGGAGAAATACAGTAGGTAGATAGGTAGAGGTAGAGAGAGAAGGAAAAATACAATAGGTTGGTAGGTAGGTAGAGGGAGAGAGGGAGAATACAGTACGTAGGTAGAGGGAGAGAGGGAGAGGGAGAAATACAGTAGGAAGGTAGGTAGGTAGGTAGGTAGGTAGGTAGGTAGGGAGAGGGAGAGTGGGAAAGAGGGAGAAATACAGTAGGTGGGTAGGTAGGTAGGTAGGTAGGTAGGTAGAGGGAGAGAGGGAGATTGAATAATACAGTAGGAAGGTAGGTAGTGGGAGAGAGGGAGAAATACAGTAGGTAGTTGGAGGGATAGAGAGGGAGAGGGAGAAATACAGTAGGCAGGTAGGTAGGTAGGTAGGTAGGTACTTAGGTAGGTAGGTAGGTAGGTAGGTAGGTAGGTAGAGGCATAGAGAGAGAGAGGGTTAAATACAGTAGGTAGGTTGGTAGGTAGTGGGAGAGAGAGAGAAGGAAAAATACAGTAGGTAGGTAGGTAGGTAGGTAGGTAGGTAGGTAGAGGGAGCGAGGGAGAAGGAGAAATACAGTAGGTAGGTAGGTAGGTAGGTAAGTAGGTAGGTAGGTACATAGGTAGGTAGGTAGGTAGGTAGGTAGAGGCATAGAGAGAGAGGGTTAAATACAGTAGGTAGATTTGTAGGTAGAGGGTGAGAGAGAGAAGGAAAATAAAGTAGGTAGGTAGGTAGGTACGTAGGTAGGTAGGTAGGTAAGTAGAGGGAGAGAGGGAGAAATACAGTAGGTAGGTAGGTAGAGGGAGAGAGGGAGAGGGAGAAATACAGTAGGTAGATATGTAAGTAGGTAGGTAGAGGGTGAGAGGGAGAGAAGGAAAAATACAGTAGGTAGGTAGGTAGAGGGATAGAGAGAGAGAAAGAAAAATACAGTAGGTTGATAGGTAAGTAGGTAGGTAGAGGGAGAGAGGAAAAATACAATAGGTAGGTAGGTAGGTAGGTAGATGGAGAGAGGGAGAAATACAGTAGGTAGGTAGGTATGTATATAGGTAGGTAGGTAGAGGAAGAGAGGGAGACTGAGAAATACCAATAGGTAGGTAGGTAGGTAGGTAGGTAGGTAGGTAGGTAGGTAGGTAGAGGGAGAGAGGGAGATTGAATAATACAGTAGGAAGGTAGGTAGTGGGAGAGAGGGAGAAATACAGTAGGTAGTTGGAGGGATAGAGAGGGAGAGGGAGAAATACAGTAGGCAGGTAGGTAGGTAGGTAGGTAGGTACTTAGGTAGGTAGGTAGGTAGGTAGGTAGGTAGGTAGGTAGGTAGAGGCATAGAGAGAGAGAGGGTTAAATACAGTAGGTAGGTTGGTAGGTAGTGGGAGAGAGAGAGAAGGAAAAATACAGTAGGTAGGTAGGTAGGTAGGTAGGTAGGTAGGTAGGTAGGTAGAGGGAGCGAGGAGAGGAGAAATACAGTAGGTAGG
>JBDLLF010000047.1:162500-165000 GCA_039707465.1 Rhabdophis nuchalis | reverse complement strand
GTCTGTCTGTCTGTCTGTCTGTCTGTCTGTCTGTCTGTCTGTCTATCTATCTATCTATCTATCTATCTATCTATCTATCTATCTATCTATCTATTGATCTATCTATCTATCTATTGATCTATCTATCTATCATCTACCTATCTAGTTATTCTGCCTGCCTGCCATCCTGCCTGTTTGCCTCCCTACATATCTATCTGTCTGTCTGTCTGTCTGTCTGTCTGTCTGTCTGTCTGTCTGTCTGTCTGTCTGTCTGTCTGTCTGTCTGTCTGTCTGTCTGTCTATCTATCTATCTATCTATCTATCTATCTATCTATCTATCTATCTATCTATCTATCTATCTATCTAGTTATTCTGCCTACCTGCCATCCTGCCTGTTTGCCTTCCTACATATCTATCTATCTATCTGTCTGTCTGTCTGTCTGTCTGTCTGTCTGTCTGTCTGTCTATCTATCCACCTATCATCTATCTATCTATCTATCTATCTATCTATCTATCTATCTATCTATCTATCTATCTATCTATCTATCTATCTATCTATCTATCTATCTATCTATCTATCTATCTATCTATCTATCTATCTATCTATCTATCTATCTATCTATCTATCTATCTATCTATCTATCTATCTATCTATCTATCTATCTATCTATCTATCTATCTATCTATCTATCTATCTATCTATCTATCTATCTATCTATCTATCTATCTATCTAGTTATTCTGCCTGCCTGCCATCCTGCCTGTTTGCCTCCCTACATATCTATCTACTATCTATCTATCTATCTATCTATCTATCTATCTATCTATCTATCTATCTATCTATCTATCTATCTATCTATCTATCTATCTATCGATCTATCTATCTATCTATTGATCTATCTATTGATCTATCTATCTATCATCTACCTATCTAGTTATTCTGCCTGCCTGCCATCCTGCCTGTTTGCCTCCCTACATATCTATCTGTCTGTCTGTCTGTCTGTCTGTCTGTCTGTCTGTCTGTCTGTCTGTCTGTCTGTCTGTCTGTCTGTCTGTCTGTCTGTCTGTCTGTCTGTCTGTCTGTCTGTCTGTCTGTCTGTCTGTCTATCTATCTATCTATCTATCTAGTTATTCTGCCTGCCTGCCATCCTGCCTGTTTGCCTTCCTACATATCTATCTATCTATCTGTCTGTCTGTCTGTCTGTCTGTCTGTCTGTCTGTCTGTCTGTCTGTCTGTCTGTCTGTCTATCTATCCACCTATCATCTATCTATCTATCTATCTATCTATCTATCTATCTATCTATCTATCTATCTATCTATCTATCTATCTATCTATCTATCTATCTATCTATCTATCTATCTATCTATCTATCTATCTATCTATCTATCTATCTATCTATCTATCTATCTATCTATCTATCTATCTATCTATCTAGTTATTCTGCCTGCCTGCCATCCTGCCTGTTTGCCTTCCTACATATCCATCTATCTATCTATCTGTCTGTCTGTCTGTCTGTCTGTCTGTCTGTCTGTCTGTCTGTCTGTCTGTCTGTCTGTCTGTCTGTCTGTCTGTCTGTCTATCTATCTATCTATCTATCTATCTATCTATCTATCTATCTATCTATCTATTGATCTATCTATCTATCTATTGATCTATCTATCTATCATCTACCTATCTAGTTATTCTGCCTGCCTGCCATCCTGCCTGTTTGCCTCCCTACATATCTATCTGTCTGTCTGTCTGTCTGTCTGTCTGTCTGTCTGTCTGTCTGTCTGTCTGTCTGTCTGTCTGTCTGTCTGTCTGTCTGTCTGTCTGTCTGTCTGTCTGTCTATCTATCTATCTATCTATCTATCTATCTATCTATCTATCTATCTATCTATCTATCTATCTATCTAGTTATTCTGCCTGCCTGCCATCCTGCCTGTTTGCCTTCCTACATATCTATCTATCTATCTGTCTGTCTGTCTGTCTGTCTGTCTGTCTGTCTGTCTGTCTGTCTATCTATCCACCTATCATCTATCTATCTATCTATCTATCTATCTATCTATCTATCTATCTATCTATCTATCTATCTATCTATCTATCTATCTATCTATCTATCTATCTATCTATCTATCTATCTATCTATCTATCTATCTATCTATCTATCTATCTATCTATCTATCTATCTATCTATCTATCTATCTATCTATCTATCTATCTATCTATCTATCTATCTATCTATCTATCTATCTATCTATCTATCTATCTATCTATCTATCTATCTATCTATCTATCTATCTATCTATCTATCTATCTAGTTATTCTGCCTGCCTGCCATCCTGCCTGTTTGCCTCCCTACATATCTATCTACTATCTATCTATCTATCTATCTATCTATCTATCTATCTATCTATCTATCTATCTATCTATCTATCTATCTATCTATCTATCTATCTATCTATCTATCTATCGATCTATCTATCTATCTATTGATCTATCTATTGATCTATCTATCTATCATCTACCTATCTAGTTATTC
>JBDLLF010000288.1:0-49782 GCA_039707465.1 Rhabdophis nuchalis | reverse complement strand
GAAAACATTTATTATAATTTGTTGTATTATTTTACTGATTATTATAATTTTTCCCGCTATTCGGAAGGTACACCTGGAACATTTAAAACACCAAGCCAAGATTTTCTGTTAAACCTTTGGAGTAACCATCCAGGAGGACACGACGTTTAAACCAACTCAGTTACCGAGATCCAAAGGCGAGGCGCTGGTATGTCAGATTTTGGAAGATATTTTTAAGAAACCGTTCTCTTCTCAGAGACCTTTATTCATGAAATCGCCAATTACAGGCAGACAGTTGGAATTAGATTGCTTCAATGAAGAATTAAAAATTGCTGCGGAATACACGGCCGACAGCACTATGAGTATACCCCAAAATTTCATGCGTCGTTTAGTGATTTCCGAGAAAGCCAATATCGTGATGTTATCAAGAAATATTTATGTAAAGAGAATAATATTAAACTTATCGTAGTGCCTTATACAGTAAGTGCAGAAAATATGAGGAATTTTATTCTTCGACAACTTTAAATACTGTCAAAGAAATAATAGTTTCTTTTTGTAAAAGTAAGTTCACAAAAAATCTACAAAAATCTACAAAAATCTACAAAAATCTACAAAAATCTACAAAAATCTACAAAAATCTACAAAAATCAGTATATCTCTTGAAAGAAAATATATTTTTACAGAATATATTTTCTTCAAAAATAATCCAACCAACTATGATTTTGTTTAAACCTCGTAAAATTAATCTTCATCTATTCTATATTCAAACCCATACTGATTGCATAGTTCAATGTGCTCGGCGGTGAGCGGCAAAACACAGTCGTCTTGATCTTTAAAAGCAACAACAACTCTAGTATTGGGATTGAAAATAAGTCCAGATTGAGGATGGATATATAGACCTTGTGCGTCTTTTATAATTTCCACCTCATTCTCTTCAGGAGCCTGGATGGTTTCCTGATTGTTGATGTGTTCTTTGATCTTATTAATCAGCGATTGTTTTATTCCCAATGGGTTTTAAACCCAGACTCTTGCACCGTTCTTTGAGTAAAACGATGGTAAGTTTGTCCAGTTCGCATGATTCCATATCAGTAGAAGCAACGGGTTGCTTAAGCTTCTTGGGTTTTTTAATCTTTTCAGACGTTTTCTTTTCTACTTGGTCCTCGGGGGGACCCTGTGTTTTATTCAGAGAAAGTCCTGAAAAAATAGCATTTAAAAACATCGTCGCAAGACCCAATCTTGGTATTTATAGATTCTTGAACAGATGGCTGATCAAAAATAGTTTTAATAAATTGGTAGATTGCTTCTTCCATTATTTGTTTTTATATAATAATTATCACTTTATTAAAATTTCATATATTAAACGTTTAAAAAGTTTAATACATGAAACATTGTTTATGAAACATTATACAACATTATACATTGTAAGGTTTGAAAGATGGTTCATCGATAACCATTTCAAATGTTTGCTCGGCATTATAAACAAACTGTTTCATATCGTCCAGAGTCATTGACCCAACATGAACAGATTTTTTTCCTTCAAGAGTATAATAGACAAATGTCGGGAATCCAAAATCAGTCGTTTCAACAATATCGTATAAAATATTCTTTGTCTGTTGCTCTCTTATGTCACGGCCATCAAACGGTCGCATGAAAAAAAGATTAAAATTTCTTGAATGGTTATTTAATTGAAGAAAGGCAGGTTCTGTGATGCGGCAGAATTTACAATTTCCAGCTTTGATCATGATTAACGCCGGTCGTAAAACTTTATCAAGAACGCCGTTAGAAAAATCAGTTACGATGAGGTAACCTATCGGTGTAGTCATTTTACAATAAGATATTATTTAACAACATAGATATATCTGGAATCCACATAACCCCAAAAGGTTCCCGTGTAGCCCTCGAGAACCGTCAACATAAAATCTCTGTTGATCTCCTTTAATGAAGAGGCGAAATCTGCAAGGGCTTCGAGGATATCGTGAGTGTCAATTATGTTTGCGGACTGTAAATGTTGGTTAAAAAGATGGAAAATATATTCTCTTTCATAATCCATCGAGTCTAATTTATAATTTACAATGGGAATAACGGCATTTATAATTCTTGCAAAAAATCCCGTTAAACATTGATCGTGGGCATCTTCTAATTCGACGATAAGCAGCGAAAGACAACCCGCATCACGCAAAATTCCACTCACGATATTTAGAAGTATTTTGATAGGGATATCCTGATATTCCTCATTCTGGAATCTATCGACCAACTGAGATGGTAGTTGATGATGAACGAATTTAAATTTAGAATATTCCCGTATAAGCCGCATCGCAACTTTTTTATACGAATTCTGGAAAACATGCACTGTTTCCTGCTGGTAAATACTTCGTTTAATTTCAAGGCCAGTTACTTGGCAAAGATCCAACATTAACTCTTTTTGTTTGTTTCTTTGAAGCCGATGTGCCAATTCAATGGCAGAAGGCATTATATATTTCCTCATAATCGGTTCTGCGGCCAAAATACCGATAATTTTAATTTGTTCGTTTACCGAATACATTTCCAAACGCATAAACGCTTTAACAATTTCTGTAAATTTTTCTTTCATTTGTTATTCTTCCATTTTAAAACAAGTTTAATCAATGTTTAATTGTTTTAAATGGAATCAATCTACTCGCTTCCCAACATTACTGAAAAAAAGGAACCAGAAATAGAGAATATTATTCAAGAATTACATCAAAGGGATATTGCAGATTCTCTGTTATTTCGCAGCGAAAACAATGAAGCAAAAGTACCTGGAAAAAAAATGGAAGGTGGAAAATTAATAGTCTATTCGCTGATCATGGCTTGTGCTGTTTTAAGTCTTTGCGTGGTTGGGAATCACACTAGCACACCATTTTTATTTCTTTTATCAGCATTGGTGGCTGCTGGTATCCTTTCAACTATTTCTCTATAAATTCCACATGTGTTTACCAAATACTTGATCCCTTTTTACACGAGTGTCGGTGGATCGCCCCGGGACTCCCAAAAAGGAATTCATTTCAATGCACGAATCAGTATCGTCGTCGGTGTTATGTGGGTTTGGGATCTCGTTGCACGAATCAGTATCGTTTACATTATTTACAAGCTCGATATTTTTTGTTTGAGTAGAATTCTTCTCAAAATATTTTTTGATCTTGTCAATCAGCATTGTTTATTTCCAATGGGTTTTATGCCATATTCTTTGCATTTTAACTTTAACTGTGCTATTTTCAGGCGTTCCAATTCTAATGTGGACTGAATCACAGTTTCAGTCATGGATTTATCCTTGGGTTTCTCTCGAACCGGTTCTATCGCAGTTACAATTGGTTCCTGAAGTTGAGAGGCATCGATTAATTCAGAATCATCCTGCGGGGGATCCTGCGGATCATAGGGAATATCATGGGGAGAGTCTTGCGATGGGTCTTGCAAGGGTCTTGCGATTGGGTCTTGCGAGGAGTCTAATATTTCCTGTTCTGTTTGTTTCCTGGCTGAAAGACGCTCAATAAGAACACGTCTGGGTCCTGAAACTAGCAACCCTCGAGATTTACATTTCGCTTTAAGAACTGCCAATGAAACTTTTTCTAAATTCTCAACAGGTTCATCGGAATCCGATTCATCTGTATCCGACAGTATCCTCCTTGCTTTCTTTTTCTGTTTAGGTTTCTCAGAGGATGGTTCTTGTTGTTTGTCATTTTTATTTGACGAGAGACGTGCGATTAAAATTCGTTTGGACCCGAAACCGGTAACCCTCGAGATTTACACTTTTGCTTTAAGAACTGCCAATGAAACTTTTTCTAAATTTTCCTCACAATCTGAATCATTTGAAACTACTGGTGTTGCATTTAAAACCGGTTTCTTGGGAGTTTTTGGTGATGTTAATCCTTTTAAAATAGATTCTAAAATGTGTTGTGCTGGTATTTTATGTTCTGTTTCAAGTGTGTTAATTACTTCGGGTAGTTGGAAGATGGATGAAATGAATGCAGATACAGAATTTACCAAGAAATTCTCCATAGCAATTGAGTAACCAAAGACTAAAAATTATTGCTTTGGGTCAAATTTCTGATACTGGTCTTAGATTAATAACAGAAATTTAAACCCAAAATCTTCAAGCGTGGAATAATAACACTTAAAATTTCAAGATCTTTAAAGTTTTCAAGGAATATACTTTTTCTTCAACAATATATTTTGAGAAGATTATTATTTCCCTTCGCCGATTCGACTGTTAGGTCATTTGCCCTTAAAGAGACGTATTCCAGCTATGGCGGCGAGGATATCCGTCACGTTGGCCTCAAAGTCTCCGTCATGGACGCCGGTTTCACGAAAGGCGCCTGCATAAGGGTGATTCTCCCAGTAATGGTGCCAGTTGCCTTTACTGTCCGCCCCAAAGCCATAGAGATCCACCTCATCGCAAAGGTGGATCGCAGAGATAATGGCCAGGAAGCCGGTTGAGGGATACCTCCCGTGATTCTGGAGCCAGTTATTGTGAACATATTTAATAAAATTAGGATGATAAATCATGATCTTGTCTTTGTTGACGTTGAACCTTTGAGAAACAGGAAGATATGGGTGATTGACGGTACCGTCAACCACAGCATTGATAATCCATCGGAGGTCTGAAATTTTGAAGGGAATGAAAATTATATTGACCGTCTCGTCAAGTTCACGATAGCTTTCTGGGTAGACAAAATGATGAGTTGTTTTTGCTGCCGACATCCGCCTCGAAGCCTTTTGTCGGTGCTTCGTTCATTCTAAACACCAGGTCGTGATCATCGATGGCTTTGCCGTATTGTGACCACCGCAAATTCCCTGAATTTCCTATAACAGCACATCTTCGACATCTTCGACATCTTCGACATCTTCGACACCGCAAACTGTCCTGAAAATAATTCCAGTCTCCTGAAAATAAAGCTGAATAGTTCATGGATGACCGCGTTCATGGTATGTGAACTTTTTTCTCTCTGTAGCCCAAGCCACCATCTGTAGTTGTCCTGAGACAGGAATGCATTTTGACGGGTTAAGAGAGGTTCAATATCCGCGTTGAATCTTGACGTGAACCATGGGGGGGGGGGGGGGTGGTCTCCCAAAATACAGGTTTTACAACCGCATGATCGCTGTGGGAGTTTCACCAATTCTTGAGCCTGGTAGCTGAACAGAAAAGATGTGACGGTAATGAACACTAAGACAAGGGCAAACATTTTCTTGTTCTTTCTTGTCGTGACCAACATTTTAGTAGATTGAGGGAAAATAAACAATCCCCTTTTCCCAATAGGATCTTATAAATTATCTTGAAAGAAAATGTCTATAATAATATTTTCGAGTAATAGTTTCTTATAATTTATCTTGAAAGAAAAGTATATTTTCCTTCAACAGGATCTTATAATTTCTTTTGAAAGAAAAATATAATTATAAATATTTTCGAGCAATAATTTATCTTGAAAGAAAATATCTATAAAATATTTTCCTTCAGCAGGATCTTATAATTTCTTTTGAAAGAAATATATAATTATAAATATTTTCGAGCAATAATTTCTTATAATTTATCTTGAAAGAAAAGTATATTTTCCTTCAGCAGGATCTTATAATTTCTTTTGAAAGAAAAATATAATTATAAATATTTTCGAGCAATAATTTCTTATAATTTATCTTGAAAGAAAAGTATATTTTCCTTCAACAGGATCTTATAATTTCTTTTGAAAGAAAAATATAAATTATAAATATTTTCGAGCAATAATTTCTTATAATTTATCTTGAAAGAAAATGTTTACAATAATATATTTTCCTTCAACAAGATCTTATAATTTCTTCATCAAATTTCCTTAACACAATGAACAAATATCACTCGAAAAATTTTATGCCTGGCAGGAAGAACATTCAACGATCGATTCTACACGATGACTTGCTTTTGTTCTAACGTAATACATTCCTTTACAACCGGTTTTCCACGCAAACCAATGTAGTCGATGTAATAATTGTCGACTAGTTTGTTTGGGAAGAAAAAGCGTCAGCGCTTGACCCTGACAAATTAATTTTTGTCTGTCGGCTGCTTGTTGTATCACCTGAAAAGGATCTATTTCATATGCAGTTTTAAAAATATCTTTTTCATGCTTGGTGAGAAACGCAAGGTTTTGAACAGAACCATCGTTTGTAATAATTTCCTGCCAGATATCTTCTGTGTTTTTCCCCTTTTGGGTTAATAATTTATCCAATTCTGGATTTTTTATTAAAACGCTTCCTGTTTTTGTTTTATGGTGTAGGCATTAGCCGGCCATGGTTCGATGGACGGTGAGGTACCCAAGAGAGTGGCCGAATTTGTTGTTGGAGCAACAGCTAAAAGATGAGAATTACGTCGTCCGGTTCCAACGAGCGCCGGAGGCTCTCCTTTGAGTTTAGCTAAACTCAATGTACGTTCCACAGCTCTAATCTTTAACAGCGTAAAAATTTCACGATTCAGAGATGCGGCAGATTCAGAATCAAACGGAATCTGTTCCTGTTGATATAGCTGGGCCAGTCCCAGGATACCTAGCCCTAAAGGTCTCAACATCCCAGCACCGTAAATCGCGCTAGATAATTCTTTCGGGGGCTTTATCGATAAAGTATTGAATGACATTGTCCAGCATTTCAATCACGTCCCCCACAACGTCGGTGTTTTGCCATTCCTTGTACTTGGCAGCATTAAGACTGGCAAGACAACACACAGCCATCATATCTCTTTGCGTAGGAAGGTGTATTTCGTTGCATAAATTACTACACTTCACATCAAACCCTTGCTGCTTAAGAATTGTCGGGTTGTCTCGATTAACAGTATCGATAAAGTTGATGTATGGGTTCTCCGGTCCTGTACCGCGTCTCCAGGATCAGCTCCCAGACATCCCGTGCACTTAAAGAAGATTTAATTTTTAAAGTTTTTTGGACAAATGAGGTTCCATTGAAGATTTTTCTCAACCGCTTCCATAAACACATCAGGAATATTCACAGCGTGGTGTAAATTTAGATTCTTCCGATCGGCATCGCCCCCGGGTATCCTCATAGTAATAAATTCAAGAGATAGAGGGATGGGAAACGTCCATATAAGCTGCGTAATTCCCTCTGCGTACGATCCCTTGGCGATAGGCCTTTATAGCTGAATTGACGGTGTTCATGTACCCTATAGGCCCCGGCGAGACGATATTTGGGGGTCTGACAGAGCTCCAATCCCCCGACACGCCACCGCCGCGGACAGATATCCTGCTTACATCAGATACATGATTAATCAATCCCTCGATGGTATCATCAACGTGCAGAAGAAAGCATGAAATAGGGCATGCTCCTCTGGTCTACCACGCTGGAAAGAATAGCCGAAGGAAATTTTAACCATCCATTCATGGCATAATTACATAATCTATCTGCTAATGCATTGTTTCCTCCGCTGTACTGCTGACAAATTTTCTTTATTAGAATATTCGGTTCAGCACCGTATAACTTTGTTAAAAAGACTTTTGCAGAATCAGAGGTATACATTATTTTTAAGGCTTCTTCTTTTTGATTGTAATATTTCAGTTTCCTTTTTTAAAAAAATATAATGCAGAGTCTATGTCAACAACTTCAAGAGCTTACGGTAACACCCACAACCAGACGGAAGTATGCTGTTAAATTTCGGCTGATTAAAAAAATCTTAAATTCCAACTCCCAAGACTACATCTCTGAAGATGATGTGGATTTAATTTATGCTAAATTCATATACCCAAAAATTATTCGTGCAAGAAAAAATTTAAGAAGAAAGATACATCGCTCTGGGTGTACAGATGTTTCAATCAAGGCCGGGATCCTCTTTCCAAATTTATATGTTAACCTCGGGAAAAAACTTAAATTTCTTACAATTTCCGATGCGCAAAAAATTATAGACTGTATTGTGAAACCATTTATCAGAATTAAAATAAAATTTTACGCAAGAGAATTAACAGTGATTGCAAAAATGTTTGAGCAGTTAATTTTATCGTTATCTGAAACAAAACAACGGGAAAATAATATAACTGTTAATTCGTCTCCACAAAATAAACTTTTAGGATACTATTGAAAGAAAATATACTTTTCTCTCAAGATAAATTATAAGAAACTATTGAAAGGAATTATTTATTTATTTTCCGAGATAAATTATAAGATCCTGTTGAAAGAAAATATTATTATTTTCTTTCAAGATAATTTATAAGAAACTGTTGAAAGGAATTATTTATTTATTTTCCCGAGATAAATTATAAGAAACTATGCTCGAAAATATTATTTTTCTTTCAAGATAATTTATAAGAAACTATTGCTCGAAAATATTATTATATTATTTCTTCAAGATAAATTATAAGATACTGCTGAAGGAAAATATTATAGATATTTTCTTTCAAGATAAATTATAAGATCCTGTTGAAGGAAAATATTTATTTGTTTTCTTTCAAGAATATAAGATCCTGTAGAAGAATATTTATTTCCCCAAATAATTTATAAGATCCTGCTGAAGAATATTTTTCTTTCAAGATAAATTATAAGATCCTGTTGAAAGAAAATATTTATTTGTTTTCTTTCAAGAATATAAGATCCTGTAGAAGAATATTTATTTCCCCAAATAATTTATAAGGTATTGCTGAAGGAAAATATTATTATATTATTTTCTTTCAAGATAAATTATAAGAAACTATTACTCGAAAATATTATTATATTATTTCTTCAAGATAATTTATAAGATATTGCTCGAAAATATTATTGTAAATATTACTGTAAATATTTTCTTTCAAGATAATTTATAAGATATTGCTCGAAAATATTATTGTAAATATTACTGTAAATATTTTCTTTCAAGATAATTTATAAGATCCTGTTGAAGGAAAATATTATAGATATTTTCTTTCAAGATAATTTATAAGAAACTATTGCTTCAAGATAAATTTATAAGAGTGCTTGAAATCCTCTTATAAATTATGTTGACAATTTATATTTAAAAATGAGTAACGACTCGAATCTTCCACCGCTTAACACAGACATCCGATTTTCTGACACTTTACCATTACACTATGTTTCTGAAGAAGATATGCCGTTCTCGCCAACAATCACCGCAGGAGTTAATACTCCCATGGTGAATATGGATGCAGACATTGCGTTTAGCGAACATTTAAAACTACATTCTGTGACCTACGGTTATAACCCGCGTGAATACAATCATTTAGCTGAAGAGCATCCCAAGGCATTCCATATCCATCATGAAATCCCGGAAAAATTTAGCTGGTGTCTTTCTGATCCCTCTGATAATAAATTAATTAAAATTAAAAAGTCTCTCATAGAAGGCCCCAAAACGCAATACGCATGTGGATCGTGTTTCGCGATTTGTGTCGCACAAGTATTTTCAGACTGTTTAGTTGTCTCTGGAGCAGTGGGCTGGAGCCCTAATATTTCAGAAACGTGGCTCCTGGCTAATCTTCCATCGTCGTTGCAGAAGGGCTGCGGGGGAGGAAATCCGGCCACGATAGCACCATACCTGGAAAAACACGGCGCTTTGGACACCTCGTGCGTCGATTATTCCTGGTGTGAAAATGATAAAGCCGTGTGTGCCAGCATGTCTTCTTCCCGACATTTTGATGCGAGGTCCCTGACGGCGAAACTCAACGCCAATATCCCAAAAAAGGGATGCTGGTTTGAACAAAAAAAATTTCTATACAAACTAGATAAGGGATCCGATGTCTTTTTCATCAATCCCGATGCGCCAACAAATATCTTCAGACAAACGGTAAAGACGCACATACTGGATTTCGGGCCTTGCGTCGGTGGATTCGTTGTCCTGGACAATTTTATGTCAGGGGCTCATACTAATCCAAAATTACCAACAAAAGGCATCTATTTCGACAAGTGCGTCTATGACGGCTGGCTCGGTATATCGTGGACAGATACCAGAAAAGCCAAAGGTCTCCATGCCGTGGCTATCGTCGGCTGGGGAGAGGAACAAGACGTTGAATTCGCCTCCGGGCAACGCGGCGCCGTTCCGTTCTGGCACTGTAGAAATTCTTGGGGAGAAAAATGGGGTCACCAAGGCGGGTTCTTCAAAATAGCCATGTATCCATTCAATAAATATTCTCAGATGGATAAAGAAGTTATGACTTCTATCGGCGGGCCTGTGGGGTCCATGGTTTTACTGCGTGCGACGAATCCTCCCACAATTATCGACACCACACAAGTGGAAAAAAAATATCGGGTCGCGAAACGCAGTCTCTCGGACGTCTACTATAAGGCCGCACCAGAAGCTGTTGTTTTGTATAATCGTCAGCGTCTCGACCAGTCGCCCGATACCGCCGTCCCCATCTCTCACTGTGAAACGACATACGATATTGTTACCATCAGCAATCCGTCCAAAAAATTCACAATCTTTATTGTTATAGCGGTGATATGTCTTTTTATTTTTTACGTTTCGAGAAGAGCATAATTTATAAAAATATTTTTATAAATTATGTTATTTTCTATCAATTAAAATGTCAAAGATACATATTGCTAAAGGGAAACAAGAAATCATTTCCATAAGAATATTCCAAAACAAGCCACATGTTTTCAAAAAAGTAGTCGATCCATTAGACATTAGTTACCGTTTGGAGATGGAGGTATCTAGACGAATGAAAGATTGTGATCAAATTTACAAAGTACTGGGCGTTGTCGAGGAGGCAGGGACAACGTACGTGGTCAGCGAATACATCAGTGGACGGGATTTCACCGAATTATTTACATCGCTTTCAGAGGAAAAATTATTGTCTATCGTCTGCCAAATATTATTTCTGATTCATTTGCTTCATGTCTCTGGGGTATCCCACAACGATTTGCATTGCAGCAATATTCGCATCCAGCCAACAGATCAGGAATCTTTAGAATACTTTTACGATAACCGCATTTACAATATCCCCACATACGGTGTGAAGGCGGTTATCATAGACTTTGGCGCTGCGTTTATTTTAGAAATAGACAGGCCATTTCCTATCAGCTCACAATTATTTTCAGGAGATTCTTTCATGCGATTAGATATCAGGTATGACTTTTGTCGGTTTTTAAAATCATTTGCAGATTGCATCGCGTGGAAGACAAAGTCCACTAAATGCAAAGACTTAATTCAATTCATCGAAGAAAAAATAACCGTTCCATTGCAGTTGGGTGTCTACGGCGTTCCTGATCATTTTCTAAATTTAGCACCAATAATGTTTAACAACCACATAAAACTACTTTATCCCATGGCACCCTCTTTACATTCTAGCATCCTCAGTTTGATGAATGCTTGGCCCGTAATGGAAAACGCATCGCAGTATACCATTTCAGATGCGTTTGATGTCATTGAAAATTTTAATTTTGACACGGCGGCAGAAATCAGAAACCTATTGCTCGAAAATAAGTCTTCGGCAACCGTAAACAGACTTGTTCCTCTGGTTCATTTGTGGGATGAATTTAAAAAAACATATAGCTCAAACGTGGTGGTTAAAATCGTCTCGGGCTTCGACAGCAAATTAACCGTCCAAATGCCGATTTTTGTGATCGATTGGATTATTACCAAGACCTTTCTTTAGTTACTTTTTTTCCCCAACGTCCAAAGAACACCTCGAACGTAAATTTTAAACGCGGGTTCATCGGCTTCTGAGAAATTAGGAACATGGTATAATTTATCTGTTTCGGGATAATAGAGAAGTTCCGGGAGTTGTGCCATTGCATTCTGATTAATATTGGTCCTGGTGTAAACTGTTCCATCCAGAATAATTGTGTCACCCACATTTAAATATTTTATTTCTGGTTTGTGTTGCGTATGACCCGTCTGACTGTAAAAGATATCCTTGTACCCAGATAAAATAACATTGGGATTCTGACCAATCAGTAAACGATCTGCCTTTTGGGCACCGACGTTATTTTTGTGGCGAAGATGAATCAGGTACGTTAATTTTTCGATTAAAAGATCCATCTCTGCCTTGAGCAATTTCGGTAAAAATTTACGATTCGATATTAACCAATTTCTAATGGTATCCTTATCCATGGAAATAGGATGAGACTTTAAAAGCATATTTAAATTCTGTAAAAGTTTTTTGGATTCCCTGCGTTGTGAAATAAAATCATACAAGAATGTGGTATCCCCCAGATCCATGTATTTAAATTTTTCTGTTTTGTTTAGGATATTTTTTGTTGGTATTAAGTGAGCGGGAAAATGTGTAAGGATTCTTGCTTGGGGATAGAATGGAATAAGCGCCTCTTTAATAATTTTCTGAGACGATATGTATTTTATCCCCTTGAAAAATTTAGCGATGGGTGCTGGATCTCTTAATCTAATTATTTGGGTGATGATGGGTGCCGAAAAAGGTACCTGTGGATCGGTAGCTACAGGAACATCCGTTTCATTCATAGTACAAATGAAAAATACACAATGTCTGTCTGCGTTTAATATTTGTCCCCGTATAGGGAACTTGGAAAAATACTCGTAGATGCTTTGATTTGTAAAGGGATGCGGCGATAAACGCTCCATATGCGAGAAGATTACTTTAACGCTATGATTTGTGTTTTGGAAGTATATCTCTGACGCCCCGGTTCTGGCAATAGGCATACAGTGATTGTTGGCTTTAACATAAATAAAAATAACCTTTCTGGCAGGTAAAGTTCGTGTGTAAATTCTTTTAAAATTAGGAAGCAGAGGACCCGCTTTAGAGAAAAGAAAAATTGTGATCCCCAATTCGGTTTCGAGCAACCGAATATGATCTAACGGATTGATATCTCCATCAAAGGATGTGGGAAACGCCTCCTGCGCACAAATTTCTGTTTTTTTGCTGAGAATTTCTCGCTTGAGTTTATCGGGGAGCTTAGTTTTTGTCAGAGCATAATAAACGGCGGTTAAAAAAGAATGCGCTCCTACAGGATTGCTTAAGAGAATATAATCCTGAAGGAGATCCACAAACGTAAAATATTTCTTTAATTGAACGGGTAAATTCAGTATCGCACCGAGACTCTGCTTGATTTTTGGTTTGACAGGTTTCTGATTGAGATATTTGTTTAACTTGGAGTCGGGATTTAATTTTTGGTTTCTGGAATAACAACAGGGCACGTACGGAAATTTTTCTCTGTTTTCGAGTTCGTTTACTCTCAGTCCGGGATACTTATACTTTGAATGATTACAGATGTAGGTGCGCTGTTTCGACTCGCCAAACATGGGAAATTTCATAGACGGACGACCCCGGGTATCTGTCTCAGGAACAACGCTCGGCATGTTTAGACATCGACGGGAATACATGGGAAGAAAAATATCAGGCGCAAGGATCTTTAACGGAACCTTTTCAAGTTCAACGGGTAAGGGCTGCCTATGATCAGGACGCAGATTTGTGTATCTCCCGTAAAATGCTCGTACGGCAGAAACATTCTTTGAGTAAAAACCCAATAAACAATCCACGAGATATCTAATTCTGTTGGTTAAGAGTATATTCTCTGATCGGATACGGACCGAAATGTACGGCGTGCCCAGATCCATGTTAAATTGGAATTGTTTTTGCGTATATTTCTGTAGTAAACTAACGGCACCTGTTTCATCCGCTAAATGTATGTATAATCTATTTGATGCTTTGGACGGTCTAATAAATTCATCTATATAAAACATTGAGGGAATTTCATGCATCACTAAATCGGCAAGATAACAATCGTGGAATTCCTCGTTGATGATATTATAAGTGAGGAATGTACTCTGTTCAGCCAATTTGAGCGCCGGCGATCTAAATACCTGTTTCAGGACCATTAGTAATGCCGCTTCGTCTAATGTTTTGTAAAATTCCGAGGTGTCTAAAATACAGAAACAGGCACCGCTGTCCTCAACGACAATCCCGGTAGAGAAATCATTTGTGGTGATATTGTGTCTTATCTTGAAAACGATATTAGTCGAGTCCACATCGAGCCAAGACAGAAGCGGTTTAAAATAATCATACGATTTGACAATTCCCTGAAACATAGCAAATGGCACATTATGGGAAATTGTCATCGTGTCAAACACAGACGCGAGATTAGATTCAGAAGGTAGCTCAACGATAAAGCGTTTAAATTTAAAATCGGAATCCTCCATCTGAAACTGTTTTGAGCAAGAACATAATTTAAGATTCTCGTCACGCTGTTTGATGATTCTTGTCAGCGTCGTATGTTCGCGGCAAAGAACCTGAGGGTCCAACAGGTCCCGTATCGGCACTAAAAATTCTTGCTGGTTGAAATATTCTAGGAATCTCGGTTCATTCCGCTGTTGATGAGTACTGATAAATGTTTTTTGGAACTTTTCTGTTTTGGTGATACCCCGCGGATACCGGGCATCCGCGGAATTTTGTAGGAAGGATAAATTATCTTTACATTTAAATGTAGTCGTAGTATTGAAAACCGCCCAACTCGGGGTCACATCCCATTCCAAGAAGGAAGGAAGCGAATCCAATTCTTGAGCAATATAGAATAACATAGTTTCATCCGTATCACAAAAAGATAACGAAATCACCACTGAAGAAGTAATATTTTTTTTTTCAATGTCTATGACAATGTCCATTTTTAAATTGGGTAGTTTATTTACCAACCCAAAAATTCAGCCACGTCTGTGGGGAACAGATTAAACAACGAAACATTTTCTTGAGTTATAAAATTTCTAACGTGTCTATCTTTTAGTGGTGATTTCGTATATAAAATATTTGTATAATGATTGTTTAAATTTTTTTTCATTAGTTCTGTTATTAAATTTAACAGATATGTTCGTTGATTGGTATTTTCGGGTTCCTTGGCTTTATTGTTGAAACCACATATCCTGCCTTCGAAGCCCTTGAGACATTCCTGTAGTTCCTTATCGGCCGACCCCAGAAAATCTTCTATGGGAACGCCATCCAAATCATCGATATAAGTAAATAATATTATACCGTGTTTCTTCCAATCAGGACCGAAAAGAGTTTTAATGCAGTTCAGAGCGGTGGAATCTTCTTGGGTGAATCTTCCCACTTGAGTGACAAATACAAATATGTGGGGTCCGGGCATAGAAAGATCAATACATGCTTTTAACTCCTGAACGGTCGTCTGACCCATAAATTCAGAAGAACAAAATATTCCTGGGGTATCTATTACAGCAACACGTTGATCTTGAAGTAACCCCCGAGACAATTGGCAATGCATTGTTACATTTGACGCAGCGGATAATTTATCTTTAAATGTTTTTACGCCCAAAATTGTATTTCCAGTGGCGCTTTTTCCACCACCAGGCTTGCCCACAATAATCATTCTAATTTCAGAATCAAGTTCAGGAGACATTTTTAAAAACAGACGATCTTTCTTTTTTAACTGGGGAATGAAATGATCTCGAATGGAAAGTCCAATATTGGGGATGTGTCCTTCACGGCATTCAAAGATTAATCTGTCGACGAAAGCCGTTTGGAACTGCTGAAGCCCTAAAAGTCCTAAAGATTGTATAATTCGTTTTATCCGGAAATGTTCTTGGGGCGTTTGTGTCAAATAAATAAATCTTTCTTGCCATTTTGCCGACCGTATTAATTGCCCCGTTTGATAATTGTTCATCTTAAAACCGTAAAAATCCAACATAATCTTATAGGAGTCTTTTAAACGATTTTTTGCGTGCACATCGCTTTTGAAGAGTGCTATTTCCTCACGAGACAACGGCTTGGCAAACACGCTCTGTTCAGTTGTCGGAAATAACCACGGCATAAAAAAATTATTTGCAGATAATTTAGCATAATCACCAAACCAGTGACGGTGGTATTCCTTTAACAAGATTCCATCTGGGCTAGAACGACGTTCATTATTGTAAAATTCCCAATTCCAAAAAGCCATAATTATTACATTATTGTCATACTCATCATACCGCATTCAAATTCCATGTCACTCAATACGCAATACCCAATAACAGTCCATGAGCAGATAATATTATAAATTTTCAAGATATCCTAATATAATATTTTTCAGCAGTATCTTATAAATTATCTTGAGGAAAGAAAATCTCTCATCCCACAACAATTATCCTATAAATTATAAATTATATCGATGGAAAGATCTATTAAAAATATTTCCAAAGAATACTTTCTTATAAATTATATCGATGGAAAGATCTATTAAAAATATTTCCAAAGAATACTTTCTTATAACTTATCTTGAGAAAAATATATTACAAGCCAGATATTTTCTATTTATTCAGCATTTCTGATAATATTAATTGTTTGGGTGAGAAAAGTAATAAAATGCGACTTTACCTTAGAATACTTTTTCTGGTCATTGTATTTCTGACTGTTTATTCATCCCTTATATTTTTCGAAACCATGGACAATGCTAAGATCCCTCCATTGATCCCTCCATCGATCCCTCCATCGATCCCTCCATCGATCCCTTCACCTGTCGTTCAACGTGTGGATCCCCCAAAACCAGCTGCTGTTTCAGATCCCAAACCAGCACCCCCTGCTAAACCAAGTGTTCAACCAAGTGATAAAACAGGTGCTAAAACAGTCCCAAAGAATCCAAAGACCCCAGTTGCCAAAACAGGTACTAATTCAACAAAGAATCCACCGGTTTCTAAACCAGTTCCTAAGCCGGTTCATAAACCAATTTATATACCTTCTACTGTTATTACCAGAAATATTAATATCTGTCGAAGATGAAAACAGAATAAAAACGCAGCTTTATATCAGAATACTTTTAAATAAATAATAATATTTTCCTTCAACAGGATCTTATAAATTATTTTGGGAAATAAATAATGCAATAATTTCTTATAATTTATCTTGAAGGAAAATATTCTTCAACAGGATCTTATAAATTATCTTGAGAAGAAAATAATGCAATAATTTCTTATAATTTATCTTGAAGGAAAATATCTATAATATTTTCTTTCTTCAACAGTTTCTTATAATTTATTTGGGGAAATAAAAATATTTTCCTTCAACAGGATCTTATAATTTATCTTGAAAGAAAAAATATTCTTCAACAGGATCTTATAATTTATTTGGGGAAATAAATAATATATTTTTCGAGCAATAGTATCTTGTAATTTATCTTGAAGGAAAATATCTATAATATTTTCTTTCTTCAACAGGATCTTATAATTTATTTATGAAAGAAAAATATTCTTCAACAGGATCTTATAATTTATCTTGAAAGAAAAATATTCTTCAACAGGATCTTATAATTTATTTGGGGAAATAAATAATATATTTTTCGAGCAATAGTATCTTGTAATTTATCTTGAAAGAAAATATCTATAATATTTTCTTTCTTCAACAGTTTCTTATAATTTATTTATGAAAATAATAATATTTTCCTTCAACAGGATCTTATAATTTATCTTGAAAGAAAAATATTCTTCAACAGAATCTTATAATTTATTTGGGGAAATAAATAATATATTTTTCGAGCAATAGTATCTTGTAATTTATCTTGAGAAGAAAATAATGCAATAATTTCTTATAATTTATCTTGAAAAGAAAATAATGCAATAATTTCTTATAATTTATCTTGAAAGAAAAATATTCTTCAACAGGATCTTATAATTTATTTGGGGAAATAAATAATATATTTTTCGAGCAATAGTATCTTGTAATTTATCTTGAAAGAAAAATATTCTTCAACAGGATCTTATAATTTATTTGGGGAAATAAATAATATATTTTTCGAGCAATAGTATCTTGTAATTTATCTTGAAAGAAAATATTATAGATATTTTCTTTCTTCAACAGTTTCTTATAATTTATTTATGAAAATAATAATATTTTCCTTCTTCAACAGTTTCTTATAATTTATCTTGAAAGAAAAATATTCTTTAGCAGGATCTTATAAATTGTCTTGAAAGAAAAATAATATCCACATAAAGGCATCTTATAAATTATTTTGAAAGAATACTTTTCTTCAACAATTTATTGTCAATTATATTGTACAAAACTATCTGCCCCCATGTCCGCCTCGGGGTGGATCTCCCTTTCTATAGTTGCAAACATTTTTCCCGTTGTAAAACCAAGCGCTATAATTTATACAGTCGCAAAATCCCCATGTAGTGGGAGATTCCCAATGAAATTTTTTACTGCAATCAACCACACAATCCCAACATCTATAATAATAGTCATCAAAAGTAAATAATTTATTTTGGCACTGACTAGCGCATTTCCAAAACGTATCAACTACAGGGGGGCGTGGTTTGGGTGCTGGTTTAGGTGCTGGTTTAGGTGCTGGTTGCACAGGTCTTGATGATGGGGATGGTTGTAATGGTTGGTGACTAGGCTTGGGAACCGACGGGGGCTTGGGAACCGACGGAGGCTTGGGAACCGACGGAGGCTTGGGAACCGACGGAGGCTTGGGAACCGACGGAGGCTTGGGTTTAGGTGTGGATGAAGTACCATTATTTCTAGGTGGAGCTGGTCGCGGTGTGACTGAAGTACCATTAGTTTTAGGAGGTGGTGGGGATGGTTTAGTTGTGGATGAAGTACCATTATTTCTAGGTACTGGTTTAGGCTGCGATGGCTGAGACGATGGAGCTGGTTGCACCGGTCTTGAAGAAGAACCATTAGTTTTAGGCCCTGAAGAAGAACCATTAGTTTTAGGTTGAACTGACTTAGGCTGCGATGAAGCACCGTTATTTCCAGTAGCAGGCGGTTTTGCAGGCGGCGATGGTCGAATCGTGGTTGATGAGCCATTATTTTTAGGCACAGAAGGCACAGACGGCCGTGCGGGTTGCACTGGTTGCACTGGTTGCACTACCGGAGCCGACCGTGCGGGTTGCGCTACTGGTTTAGTCGAAGGCGAAGAACCGTTTTGTGATTTGGGTGCCGCTGGGGTGGAACTAGGTTTGGGAACAGACGGAACTACAGGAACAACAATGGTTTCTTTCCCGGGTTTAACAACGAGTGGCAATGGAACCGGCGGCGCCAATGGTTCCTTCGACGGCTCTGCAGGAATATCTGAAGTTATTTTGGTTTCAAATAAACCAATAGCTAGGTATACGCTTAAGAATACAATAATCAGAAAAATAATTCTCACAGACAGTCGCATTTTATTAGATAATTTGGTAAGGTTTGTAAATGAAATTGTTTCGCGCATTCAAAGTGACAACTGCGGCATGTATTGAGAGCATTGTTGTCTGTTCTACAAATATTACGGTACTTTGCCTGACATTTAAGCGAACATCTCCAGAATGTATCTTGTTGACTTTCAGTTTTGCGATGATTTTTAGGCACAGATGGCACATACGGTACAGACGGTACAGACGGTACAGACGGTACAGACGGTACAGACGGTACAGACGGTACAGACGGCCGTGCGGGTTGCGCTACTGGTTTAGTCGAAGGCAAAGAACCGTTTTGTGATTTGGATGCCGCCGGGGTGGAACTAGGTTTGGGAACAGACGGAACTACAGGAACAACAATGGTTTCTTTCCCGGGTTTAACAACTGCTAAAGCCTTAGTTTGTGAAAATGTAAAGGCAGAATATACAACCAATACTATCACACTAAACAAAAATATTTTTACAAATAATTGCATTTTAATAATAACCATTTCTTCACTTGGAATTATGGTGAGAACGTTGAAAGTAAATATATAATAGATTTTTTCTTTCAAGATAAATTATAAGATCCTGCTGAAGAATATAAAGATACCATTGTTGAAGAAAATATATTATAGATTTTTTCTTTCAAGATAAATTATAAGATCCTGCTGAAGAATATAAAGATACCATTGTTGAAGAAAATATATTATATATTTTTTCTTTCAAGATAAATTATAAGAATATTAGTACAATAAATTATTTGGAATAAATATAAGATAGTGCTGAAGAATATTTTTCTTTCAAGATAAATTATAAGATATTGCTGAAAGAAAATATATATTATTTATTTCCCTAAATATTATAAGATAACATTGAAAGTAAATATATAATAGATATTTTCTTTCAAGATAAATTATAAGAATATTAGTACAATAAATTATTTGGAATAAATTATAAGATATTGCTGAAGAATAGTTTATATTAATGAGAAATATAATTTCTTTATGTATTATTTCTCCTGGTTAAAATGTTTTTGTGATTTTTATTAAACTCTTTGGTTCATTGGAAGTGTACCCTGTGACAAAAATTTTAATAAAATGCGACTTTACCTTAGAATACTTTTTTTGGTCATTGTATTTCTGACTGTTTATTCATCCATGATATTTTTTAAACCCCACATAAAACGTAATATTCCTGCACCGGTTTCTCAACCAACAAATAAAGTAGCAGATCCTCCAAAACCTCAACAGTCAAATAAAGTAGCAGATCCTCCAAAGCCTCAACCAGTAAATAAAGTAGCAGATCCTCCAAAGCCTCAACAGTCAAATAAAGTAGCAGATCCTCCAAAGCCTCAACAATCTAAAACAAAGAACAAAACAAAGAATAAAATAAAGAATCCAAACTCCACTCGTACATCGAAACCAAATAAAAAATCAACACCTAAACCAGTCCCGAAGACAACACCATCAACTCCGATTCTCTTCTGGCAATGTGCCATCCAATGCCAAACAAATTTATGTAATCTTTCTTTAACGGTCGATCAAGCATCTATCAACAATTGTAATACCTGTGTTAACGCTTGTGGAAAACAATTTAACATGAATCTCCTGTACCTAGAGCAATACGATTTCTGTGATTGCGGTTAGTCAATGAAACCCATTTGTTTCCTAGACAAACTTAAATAAACCTGAGAAAACACTAAAACCACATGGTTGAGATTTATAACTGTTTGTTAATTTTAAAATGGATCCAGAATATTCATTGCGACTAAACAAATTAGACTTATCCAAGATTCGACCAAACGACAATATTGATGAAACAAAAAGAGGCGGTTTTAAAATTACTATTGTAGGCAAACCCGGCCTGGGTAAATCTACCTTGATTAAACAGATTATTTACAACAAAAGATTTTTAATTCCAGTGGCTGTTATTTTTTCTGGGTCTGAAGAAGTAAACGGTTTTTATAGATCTATATTTCCCTCATGTTTTATATACGATGAATATGATCCTGAAGTTCTAAAACGCATTATGGATCGACAAGTTTATGCAAAAAAATATAAACTTCCTAATTCCTGGATGCTGCTTATCTTTGACGACTGTATGCACAACACACGGCAATTCACATCAGAAACCATGTTAAAATTATTTAAAAACGGAAGACATTATAATATCCTTGCTATTTTCACCAATCAGTACGTCCTTGATTTTAAACCTGTACTGCGAAGTTTATTGGACGGTATATTTATATTTCGTGAACAAAATAAAACAACGTTGGACAGATTGTATGCTAATTTTGGAGGACTAATTCCTTCCAAAAATACATTCATCGAAATTTTAAACGCGGTGACTAAGGAACCATATACCTGTCTCTATATCGATAATGCTTCCTGTAATTCCAAACCATGGGAAGAATGTATTTTTTGGTACAAGGCTAGCATGGTTCCAGAATTTAAATTTGGTTGTGATTTGTATCAAACGAGCCAGTAAACCAATTAAACCAATTAAACCAATTAAACCAAGTAAATAAAATTTATAAACATGATAAATAAAAATGAATACACAACAGAAAGTCGCCGCTGTTATATTTTTAATCATTTTAATTGCTGTTGTTGTTGTGGTATTATGGTACAATGAAGTGATTTTTGCTGCGCCGCAGCCGTTTATTCCAATTTCAACAATTTCCGTAACAGATGAGAATATACCTAGTCCTGTTCAAACCAATGAAAACGAAATTATCATTGAACCCAGTAGCGTCCCATTGGAAGTTGGATTTAAACCCTATGCAAAGACTAATAGCTATAAAGTTTTATCTTTGTCTGAAGAAGATTCAACCCGTTATCAGGCGGTGGGGGATCCCACAGAACATGTTCCAGGTCCTAATTTAAGTTTATATAATGTAAGCACTCAGTCTTATATCACCGGTCTTGGTGATCCCATTCGGGGTGATTTATACATCGAACCCCGTCAAGGAGAAATGTATAAAACCAGATATTCTCAGCAAGATGCCAGAATTGGTGCGTTAACTAGTTTGGGTTAAATAAGTAAATAAAGAAAATTTTCTTTATTTACTTATACATTTAATGATACATTTATTTAATGATACATTTATTTAATGATACATTTATTTAATGATACATTTATTTAATGATACATTTATTTAATGATACATTTATTTAATGATACATTTATTTAATGATACATTTTTTGCACGTTTATTTGCACATTTATTTACACGTTTATTTACACGTTTATTAAATTTCAGTAAAGATTCTACAGGATGCGATATATGCTTATAAATTCCACATAGGTCTACCAAAAACAGGCGGTCTTTGAACAGCATTGGCATAATAACGCTTCACCCCATCACCTGGAAATGATTCATAGGCGAATCCTTCAACGTTCAAATCCTTTTCTTCTTTGTCTTCTAACCATTCTTCCAACTGAACAGGAGGAAATTGTTGTGGATACGTCTTGGAGGCGTCGATTGTTTCCCTGGCTGTTGTCGTTTCGTTGTCGGCAAAGGGAATTAAGTTTTCACCGACATCGGGGCGTGGAAAGGCAAGATATCTACTCTGACCAGATGTCGTTGGAGGGCTGAGATGTTTACGGGAATCCCCGGTTGTCGATCGTGTTGGGGGAGCTACTGTGGTGTATTGGGTGCCTGGTTGTTTGAAGGGATATCGCTTTTCTTTTGGGGATTGTGGTTTGTTGGAAACCCGTGTTGGAGTCATGACGGTACATTGCATGACTGGTAGACGGGCTGGATCTTTAAGAGGAGATAAATATTTCCCTGATATCTTTGATTTGGGAGGAAACAATTTGACACATGCAGTGTTTGTTGTGGAAACGGTATCTGATGTGATTTCCTTGAAAGCTGAATCTACTGTTGCAATTTTAATCTTATCTTTAGCCCATCCTGGACGTATTACATTTGCTTTTTTTTTTTGAGGTTTTGTTTTTGGAGGAGTCATGATCACGTATTGTAGATGAGTCGTGGAAACCTTCTTTTTTTCTGGTTTTGTCTTGGGAGGTGTCATTATAGCATATTGCAGATGAGTGGTGGAAACTTTCTTTTTAGCAGGTTTTGACTTTGGAGGAGTCATGATTACGTATGGTAGATGAGTCGTGGAAACCTTCTTTTTTTCTGGTTTTGATTTTGGGGGAGTCATAATCGCGTATTGCAGATGAGTCGTGGAAACCTTCTTTTTAGCAGGCTTCGACTTTGGAGGAGTCATGATTACGTATGGTAGATGAGTAGTGGAAACCTTCTTTTTGGGAGTCTTTCTTTTAGGAGACTTTCTTTTAGGAGACTTTATTTTCGGGGGAGTCATAGAAAACCGCATAACTGGAGACGCAACTTTCTTTTTGGGTGATTTTCTTTTAGGAGACTTTACTTTCGGGGGAGATATAGAAAACCGCATAACTGGAGACGCAACTTTCTTTTTGGGAGTCTTTCTTTTAGGAGACGTTATTTTCGGGGGAGTCATAGAAAACCGCATAACTGGAGACGCAACTTTCTTTTTGGGTGATTTTCTTTTGGGAGACTTTCTTTTAGGAGACGTTATTTTCGGAGGAGTCATAGAAAACCGCATAACTGGAGAAGCAACTTTCTTTTTGGGTGATTTTCTTTTAGGAGACTTTCTTTTAGGAGACGTTATTTTCGGGGGAGATATAGAAAATCGCATAACTGGAGAAGCAACTTTCTTTTTGGGTGATTTTCTTTTAGGAGACTTTCTTTTAGGAGACGTTATTTTCGGGGGAGATATAGAAAATCGCATAACTGGAGAAGCAACTTTCTTTTTGGGTGATTTTCTTTTAGGAGTTTTTACTTTCGGGGGAGACATAGAAAAGTGCATAACTGGAGAAGCAACTTTCTTTTTGGGAGTCTTTCTTTTAGGAGATTTTACTTTCGGGGGAGATATAGAAAATCGCATAACTGGAGAAGCAACTTTCTTTTTGGGTGATTTTCTTTTAGGAGACTTTCTTTTAGGAGACGTTATTTTCGGGGGAGATATAGAAAATCGCATAACTGGAGAAGCAACTTTCTTTTTGGGTGATTTTCTTTTAGGAGACTTTCTTTTAGGAGACGTTATTTTCGGGGGAGATATAGAAAATCGCATAACTGGAGAAGCAACTTTCTTTTTGGGTGATTTTCTTTTAGGAGTTTTTACTTTCGGGGGAGACATAGAAAAGTGCATAACTGGAGAAGCAACTTTCTTTTTGGGAGTCTTTCTTTTAGGAGATTTTACTTTCGGGGGAGATATAGAAAATCGCATAACTGGAGAAGCAACTTTCTTTTTGGGTGATTTTCTTTTAGGAGTTTTTACTTTCGGGGGAGACATAGAAAATCGCATAACTGGAGAAGCAACTTTCTTTTTGGGAGTCTTTCTTTTAGGAGATTTTACTTTCGGGGGAGACATAGAAAAGTGCATAACTGGAGAAGCAACTTTCTTTTTGGGAGTCTTTCTTTTAGGAGATTTTACTTTCGGGGGAGATATAGAAAATCGCATAACTGGAGAAGCAACTTTCTTTTTGGGTGATTTTCTTTTAGGAGTTTTTACTTTCGGGGGAGACATAGAAAATCGCATAACTGGAGAAGCAACTTTCTTTTTGGGAGTCTTTCTTTTAGGAGACTTTACTTTCGGGGGAGACATAGAAAAGTGCATAACTGGAGAAGCAAATTTCTTTTTGGGTGTCTTTATTTTAGGAGACTTTACTTTCGGGGGAGACATAGAAAATCGCATAACTGGAGAAGCAACTTTCTTTTTGGGTGATTTTCTTTTAGGAGACTTTACTTTCGGGGGAGACATAGAAAATCGCATAACTGGAGAAGCAAATTTCTTTTTGGGTGTCTTTCTTTTAGGAGACTTTACTTTCGGGGGAGATATAGAAAATCGCATAACTGGAGACGCAACTTTCTTTTTGGGTGATTTTCTTTTAGGAGTTTTTCGTTGAGGAGGAGACATAACAGTGAAACGAATAGGTAGTGGAGATGCTTTCCGTTTTGGTGTTTTTCTTTTGGGGGATTTTATTACACATTGTACAATTGATGAAGAAATCTTTTTAGGAGATTTCTTGGTTGTTTTTGAAACAGGAGACATTTGTTTTTTCCTTGGTGCCATTTTTTTAGCAAAAAGATTTATATTAACAATTTCAAAGAAAAGTTAACCTCCCAATACAAATGTATATTGGATTGTCTTTTAAAACAGTATCCTGAAAAGAAACGACTTGACATTCCCCAAAAAGTTATTATAATTTATTTTGAAAGAAAAGTATACCTTTCTTTCAATTGTATCTTATATTCTTGAAAGAAAAGTATATTTTCCTTCAACAGTTTCTTATAAATTATCTCTGAGGAAATAAATAAATAAAATATTTTCCTTCAATTGTATCTTATATTCTTGAAAGAAAATATCTACAATAATATTTTCCTTCAATTGTATCTTATATTCTTGAAAGAAAAGTATATTTTCCTTCAACAGTTTCTTATAATTTATTTTGAAAGAAAAGTATATTTTCCTTCAACAGTTTCTTATAAATTATCTTTGAGGAAATAAATAAATAAAATATTTTCCTTCAACAGTTTCTTATAATTTATTTTGAAAGAAAAGTATATTTTCCTTCAATTGTATCTTATATTCTTGAAAGAAAAGTATATTTTCCTTCAACTGTATCTGATAAGTTAGCTTGAAAGAAACTGTCCTGTAAAATATATCACTGTAATTTTTTATAAATTCTCTTGCAAGACTATTACCTAAAGGCTGCCTGACAGCAGCCTTTTGCACAGGAACCAAGATTGTCTTTCAAGAAATAAAAATCGTCGATAGAATATGGAAGATCGGTCTTATGTGTAGGATCTGAACTGTCTTTCAAGAAATAAAAATCGTCGATAGAATATGGAAGATCAGGTTTTTTTTCAAACAAATTCTTTGGAGATGCCTTTAACTTGTTTACATTATGAAGAGGTAAAATATTCTTGTAAACGGAAAAGATAAACTTTGCATATCTCATTGCCATTTTTACTTACTTGAACCAAAACCATTTTACAAGGATCAAAATTCACACTATTACAGAGTCTTGATTTTGATCGGTATTTCTTGAACTAAATCTCGGGTTAAAACAAAGATTTAGTTTCAAAGAAAAGTTACCTTAAAAACCCAAATGTCTCTCTTTTATTGCAAAACCACTCATTCAACTATTTTTAAATATCTATTTGATATGCTGTTTCACAATATGCCAACCGTACCGATTAATATATCCAAAGATAAATTTATAATTTATAATCAAACAGACACCGGGTATACCTTCAATGTTACCTTCCTATCCGAAAAATTTTCAGAATGGACTTTTTCTAACAACGAACCCATTTTTTTTGGTCTTGGGACACTTAATAGCCAAGATTTTAAAGAATTAACCAGTAGATCAACCATGGAAATGAGTATCGATAAACGCAAATCGCCGCTGGAGCCGATAATTCTAAACATCACCATCACAAATAATCATAGAAATTTAATTAAAAAGTTTACGCTTTATTCTGAAGAGATTCCATTTTTCCCACCGACCGTTATCGCAAAAAGTATTCATTGCTTTGATTTGAAAACACAGGATTTTACAAGTTTATGCAAAGGTTTCAAGACGGGTATTATTCATATGTCCTGTTCCAAGAATGGATTTAGTATATTAAACAAATTAGACGGTGTGAGAGAAAAATGTTTCCTATTCTCTGCACAGTTTTCTACAGACATCGAAGCCACGCTTTCGGCGGATAAATTTTTAGGGATCATTAAATTGGCAATGTGCGTCGATAAAGTTATTACTATTTGCATCGATGAAAATAGCTTGGTATTATCCGGGAATTCAGCTTTGGGAAAAATAGAAATCATGCTCAAATACTAAAAAAAAAATCAAAAAAATAAACTATAATAAAATATGCCTGTCTTTGAATCATCGGAAAATACAGGAGTGTATACTCTATCTTTCGCAGACCTATTTACTAAAGATAATGCAATTTATTGGGTTCCGGTAATTATCGGAATATTGCTCGTATTATTTCTGATATATAGATATTATTATTGTAGTGAAACAAAAGTAGCTCTCAAACGTTATTAAATATTTATATTCATAAAAATTTCTTTGAGGAAATTTTTATGAATGCGGTCTCCATTTATAAAAATGGAACATTTACTTGCTCTGATGACAATTTTTATTTCTTTAGCGCTTGTGTTTTTGTATCCCAAAAGGAAAAAACAGAGATTCATCCAATCGACTCATCGGCCTAATAAATTTTCCAGCGACGGAGATGTCTTGGAAATTGGCGTCTTTAAACAAACAAAGTTCACGCTATTATTTGACTGCAAGCTTAATGTTTTACAATCTCCAATTGTTGCCTTTAATGAGCAAAAACTTTCTATTTCAGGAGCAAATTTAATCTTTAAAAACTCTACGATAAAACTTCCATTTTCATTATATGAATCGGTTAGATGGGTTAAAATGGGAGTATATGCAGATCCGGATTTAATCGTTATTGTCGATGGAATAATTTATAAATTCTCAGAAACAATACCAGAATCCTTTACGTTGTCCTTGGGCGATACCCAATTTTCTGGTGCATTTGCTGAAATTACAGTTAATAACAATCCTGTTTTTTGGGCGCCGATTCCGGGGGTTAATCAGGAAAGTAAACCTAATGTTTCCATCGCCGGCTTCAATGATTACGGGTTATTTGGTAATAAATCCCGTTATTCGCATCTAGTCCGTCGGGCATATCAATCTAATGTTTATTCAACACCAACGTTTAAAATTGCCAAAGATATCGCCTTTTCTCTCAATCTTTCAATGCGAGTACTATCAGACGGTGTTTATTTTACCCTTATTTCTACAACCGGCAATACGATTTCTGTTGGGAGAAATATAGAATCCGTCACGACGACTAAAATCGACATCCAAGAAATGGAAGTGAACTCGTTTGATATCTTAACATTTCTCGTCAATCTCGCCGATTCCTCAACCATGATAATAACCAATACAACAATACAACAAGACATCAGGAAATCTCTCCCTGAAGACGTTACAAGCGCATACTGGTTGAAACTCGGCAACCCCACTGTCTCCCTTCTAACTGAATTAGTTCATCGAGATCGGTTTGTCTGGCAAGCAGGGATAAGCTTTGAAGAACAAAATAATACCGACGCAAACTTTAACATGGACTATACGGGCGCATATGTGCGGATACAGGACCCCCCACAGACGATACCATGGACATGTGAATTTCAGTTTATAGATCGGGGCGAGAAAGAAATTTGCATACTACATATTACATCTAGAACGCAATCGTTTTCATTATCAGTGAAAGGAAAGAATATAATCATTAAACAAACGATAAATTCGACACATCGCGTCGATAATTTAGAAGCGCCCAATGATTTAAAATTCAGAATCAATAAAATACATATTACATTTAACGGTTATTTTTCTATACTTTTATTTCACGAAGGAAAGATTATAAAACATACATTTTTCTCACCAGAGTCATCGTTGCTTTTCCAGAGGTACGAAATTCTTTTGGGGTCGCTCAATATTTTTAAACCCACCGTCCCTGAACCTTCCGGACAGTTATTTTTAAGTTATATCTCGGTCTGTGATATTCCCTTTCGAGACCTCCCGCAGAAAATAATCGTTAAGGACACGAGCGATATCCTGGGAAGTATTTCCAGCGTGGAAATACCCTTTCCTCAGAATATGATACTTTTTACAATCAAAACAAATAAAACGATTGGTCTTTTTGTGCGGGAAAATGATGTATACCTATCTTTCAACAATACAGAATTGTTGATCGAGAAATCTTTAATCCAAATGAAAGGAACGTATAAATTTCAACTGAAATTAGACACCGAGTGCGTCCTGTTAATTACAAATCCTCGACTCGAATCCGTTTCGTATCGATTCGTCCCGATTATGTTGCCGACTAAAATTATCGCCATGAAACTTCCAAACCAGCCGTGTTCGAAAGCGGTGTTTTTAGGGAGAACGTGCTGTTTGTAAAAAAATAAACATTTCTCTTTGATGGGAAATGTTTATTTTATCAACATTTACTGGAAACTTTCCAAGAAGGAAGAGAAGCTTGTTTGATTAATAAGTGGATCCTGTCGAAGCGATGTAACAACCTTATCGATATTTAATTCCTTACCATTTGATAAATTTCCAAGCTCATGATCCAGGACACTTAATGTTTGTTTAGAACCCTCTTCGATATCAGAAGACTTTTTCAGATCGTGAATAGTAGATTTAAGCAAGGGAAGAAATTGTTTATAGTCGTATTTCCCAGAAGAAATAACCTTTCGTAATTTCATCAAAGTCGGCATCAATTGAGGAGAAAATAAAATTTCATCTATGTCCTCCATCTGTAACTTCTCGATATCCACGCTGTCTGTAACTTCGTCGAGATCCAGGTCGTGGATGAGTTCTTTGATCATTGCGTTATGCTGAAGTTTATTAAAGACAGTGTTTACCGACGGGTTTCTATTTACCCATTTGCACATACTTTGCAGCTGAGTCCAAATACATGATTCCAATTTTGGATCTGCAAGCTTCAAGACAGTGTCGAAAAAAATCGTTTTACCTTTTGCCGGGCTTGTGAATTTAGGATTGTCCAGGATCCGTTTAGATATCTGGGGATTTGTACTTAGCCAAACCATAAAGGCGGTAATTTCCTTTTCCTGATCTTGCTCAGAAAGTGTTTTTAAATACATTGAATAAGAAAATAATATTGGGTACTTTTTTTTCAGCACAAGTACCGATTCGATCAACCGGCTAAAATCCTCAAACTTCATTTTAAAGAAATCGTCGGCTTTAAAGTTTAAACATAACTACGATCAATAAAATGGAGATTGAGGAAATCCTTCAAGAAAATAGAAAGAATACCATGGCCGGTTCATGTGTTTTCCCGGAAACGCATTCATCGCTTTGTGATCCTGTATTTGACCATTCTGAACCTAAATTTGCTTTGTTCACATTCACACCAAATACTATTCAGCAACGGAAAAATAAACAGTTACTGGACTCTCTACAAGAAAGCAAAAAAATAGACTCGCAGACTTGTAATCTGCTGACCAAAATATTTTGCGATAATGCAAAAACATTTCCCGGTGTGGGGCGAATTCGTGGTAGTTTTTTTGATATAGACAGCGCAACTCGTCGTGCAGAGACGATTATCCAATCCACGGATCCCTTTGCAACTATTATGATTTGCTCCATGGGGGTTCCGTTCCCTTTGGTCGAAAACGGGTTTGCCCAGGATTTACATTTTGTTAAAGACACCAACTCTGTCGACGCTGTTTTAAAAGATCAGACCGAAAAGAAGAAACTAGAACGAGAAAAGGCCATTAGCAGCATGAAACAACGTGAAAAGCAACTTCTGGAGGAGGCCACAAATCCCCATAAATCTCCTTTAGACAACTATATAGAACTCAGAGTAAAGTATGCTCAAGTTAAACATACCATGAACGAAATGAGGAAAAAATTTATAGAATACAAGGATATCGTCGACCGAACGGCTGTCGAAATAAAAATAACAGAAATGAAATCGCCTGATTTAAAAACACAATATTTCGACTCTTACATGGACGCGTGCAAGGAAGTGGGCGTAACACCTCCAGACGGGTTCCTGGCATTGCTGAAAACATCATTTGATTAGGGATTAATAAAATGAACAGGAAATTATGTCTTCTCGCTGTGTCGCGATTCTCGCAGGTATCCCAGTCTCTGTTAGAAAAACTAACGCACCCGTATGACTTTCTGTCCATGACAGGTACAACGGTTGTATTTCTGGACACTCAACAAGAAAAAGATATCTTCAACAAGGAGTTTGGAATAGACAACGTTCCAGCGTTAATTGTCTGCTACAGGGGTAAAAAACCGCAGGCGTTTGTCTCTGCAGAGCTCATTCTTCAATGGTTTGGGATGTTATTTGCAAGTTTGCTGCATAATAATTCTCAGGAACATTCCCACGAGCAAGAAAAGGTGTACAATAATGACAATAATGACAACAAATAATATATTCATGGATAATTACTAGTTTTTTAAAAAACTTTACCAAACAAATTATAAAACACTATTGAAGGAAAATATTATAGATATTTTCTTTCAAGAATATAAGATCCTGTTGGAGGAAATATATTATTTATTTCCCCAAAGAAATATTACAAGAATATATTTTCTTTCAAAATAAATTATAAAAATTATCTCAGGAATACTTTTCTTTCAAGATAAATTATAAAATACTGTTGAAGGAAAATATATTATTTATTTATTTTCTTTCAAGAATATAAGATCCTGTAGAAGAATATTTATTTCCCCAAATAATTTATAAGATACTGCTGAAGGAAAATATTTTATTTATTTTCTTTCAAGAATATAAGATCCTGTAGAAGAATATTTATTTCCCCAAATAATTTATAAGATACTGCTGAAGGAAAATATTTTATTTATTTTCTTTCAAGAATATAAGATCCTGTAGAAGAATATTTATTTCCCCAAATAATTTATAAGATACTGCTGAAGGAAAATATTTTATTTATTTTCTTTCAAGATAAATTATAAAATACTGTTGAAGGAAAATATATTATTTATTTATTTCCCCAAATAAATTATAAGAAATTAATGAAGGAAAATATACTTTTCTTTCAAGATAAATTATAAAATACTGTTGAAGGAAAATATATTATTTATTTATTTCCCCAAATAAATTATAAGAAATTAATGAAGGAAAATATACTTTTCTTTCAAGATAAATTATAAAATACTGTTGAAGGAAAATATATTATTTATTTATTTCCCCAAATAAATTATAAGAAATTAATGAAGGAAAATATACTTTTCTTTCAAGATAAATTATAAAATACTGTTGAAGGAAAATATATTATTTATTTCTTCTAAATAAAGTATAAAATACATCTATTGAACGGAAATTATAATTCCCATTCACCCTAAAATTTTAGTTGTATTAAGATTTTTTTTTTTACACACGGCCTCGAATTTTAAATTGATTCCCACAATCAAAATTATACATTACTAGGTTTCGTTGGAATAACTCCTTCTTTATAATTTTACATAATTCAGCACGATTATAATTAGAAACATCTATCCTTAGTTTCAGTCTATTTTGAATAAGATCTGTAAGAGATTGCTGATCCCAGTCTCCGCAGCGTCGACCGACCTTTATTTTCCGCAAATCTGTTTCTTCGTTTGACGAAACCTGTCTCAAACAGAATTCGTCAAGATGGGGATTGTATAGTCCGTAGTATCCGATAGGAGATGCATATAATTTATCGCGTTGTTCCTGGTAAATATCCCTGGGTGCCTTTATCCACGTCGCTGAGTCTCTTGTCACATTCAACATTAGCGTTCCAAATTTTTCATGGAATAACCACACAAAGATATCGTTGTTTTTTTGCTGATAGAAACCGGTATAATAATCAAGGATCCCTTTCACTATATTCTGTTTACCAGATTTATTTAATTTAGCGTATAAAGATGATGTGAGAAGGAAATGCTGATATGTTCTGGGAAGTTTATTGAGAATATTTTTTATAGGCGGGTTATCGGATTCAAACAATAGTTTAACGCTCGACATCAACCAAGTTTCATTAAGATCAGCAAATAAATCTTGAAGAGATATACTCTTATCGTGTAAAGGTATCAACGGTGTTATCATCTCTATTGGCACGGTAGGATCGTCGCTAACGTAAAAGAGATTCTCGGTTTTCCGCAAAAAAACAAAATTGCTGCCTATTGTGATAGGTATATTATTAAACAGTAAATCTGAAACATAGGCAAGCACATTAAATTTCTCAAAGGGTCCGTGTTGAATTAAATCTTCCAGCGATAAAAAACGGTGTTTTGAAAAATACTCTGAGAAAAACGTATCTAATTCCATATGCGGCGGATAAAGAATATTAAACGACGCCTGATCAGCAATAATGGGCTCCCCCAAACATTTCACGCTACAATCGGTATAATCGCACTCCCGTGAACCCTCTTGCGTTGTGATACTAGTTTTATGCAAATGACAATCTATAGACATTTCCTTGAGAAGTCGTTCCAACTGTTTAATTTTATAATCTTTTGATTCGGCTATTTGATACATGTATAAATCGATTCCATAAAGCTCAAAATTATCTATTGATCTTGGACAAACGGTCAGTGAAACAACCAAGAGATAAACATCTATCTTTGTTATGGGTATCGTATGTGAGTTTATTCTCCATCCTCTCGCGATGATTTGCTCAATCTCTGAAAAATTCCAATGAGGGGTTAAAACTATTTCGGCAGATATATTCTTCAACGAAAATCCCTCGCTGACAATTTGCGAGCCGATAAAGATCTGAATAATCTGACCATAGTCATTGTCTGGAGCATTGAAACGCTCGATGAGTTCCACAATATTTGATGAAATGGATTGTGTCGTCGCAAGTATAAACCTTTTACCGATAGTTGTTTCGTTTCCTGTCGCCTGCTTATATCCGTGCAGTTTAAGAATTTCGCCTAAAAGAATCGCTCCACTACCATGCACAAATTCTGAATAGATAAATGTTTTTGGGGACCCCTTTCCTGTTACAATGTCAATTACCTTTTTATATTTGCTTGAGTATTTTTCTAGATCGGCTGAGACGGCAGAAACTAAACTTGGTTCGGGTCTGTAGAATGTATTAATGCGGCCATACAAATCTTTTTTTTTAACTAATTTAATATATTTTTTAAACCCTGTTTGACCGTAACTTCCATCCGGAAACACAAAAAGGCTGGCTTGACGAGAATTAATATAAACCACACTTCCCTGAAGATCACGTTTATGCGCTTCAAAGCAATACTTTGCTTGAAACGAATCCAAGGGACACAATGTAACAGGAATATGATTCATGGGTGGAATAATTTTACCCTTAAGCTTTTTTTCCACCGGAGGGTTTACTCCTTTATGGAATGAAATTATACCTGTAAGCTTTTTAATAAGTTTTTTTTTCCGTACCAGTGTATCATTCCTAAAGTACCTTTGGGTGAAATCTGTTCCAAAGGGTAGTTGAGATTCAAGCGGTAGTAATAAATTGGCGATATTTGTAAATTCGGAAACGTCATCCTTCATGGGTGTCCCTGTTAATAATAAAACTTTTCGATGCGGGAGCAAATGAAAAAGTCTATGTAGTGAACTGTAGGCACCTTTCAAGCCCTTTTTCAGATGATGAGCCTCGTCAATGACAAACAATCGATGGTTGTATTGATTCAAGAGATCTTGGTCAGACAGTCTTTTAATTGTCTTTCCAATCACTTCCAAAGTCCAAAATTCGTAATACTTTTTCCAAAGATTCTTTTCATTTAAGTATTTATCATAGTTGCTGCGATATAACAGCTCATTGACGAAATTTTGACAAAGTCCTCGTCCACGAACGATAACGATAGTTTTCACGATCCCAGAATTGGGGTTGCCCATCAGTGTTTCTGCGACTTCAATAGCGCTTTGTGTTTTCCCACTGCCCATTTCATGAAATAGGATAAGATTCTCGTATGGCGTGTAGGGAGACATCCATCGAGAAATAAATTTTTGGTGAGGAAATAATTTTACATCATGCAGGTTTTGTTCATTAAATTCCTTTTTTGCCTGTACCGTTCCTAGAAATTGTTTAGGGGGCAGCTCGGATAAATCTATATAATAAGGTAAAAATTCATTCATTTTTAAATACTATAATTTAAAAACAGCTAAGGAAAAAAGTATTTCTATAATGGAAAAAATTATAGAAATACTTGGTTAACGCAGCACAAGATATTTAAAATTAGTTTATTTTGAAAGCAAAGAATATTCCTGAGATAATTTCTTATATTCCTGAAAGCAAAGTATATTTTCCTTCAATAGTTTCTTATAATTTATTTGGGGAAATAAATATTCTTCTACAGGATCTTATATTCTTGAAAGAAAATAAATAAATAAATAAATAATATATTTTCCTTCAACAATACCTTATAATTTATCTTGAAAGAAAAGTATATTTTCCTTCAATAGTTTCTTATAATTTATCTTGAAAGAAAAGTATATTTTCCTTCAATAGTTTCTTATAATTTATCTTGAAAGAAAAGTATATTTTCCTTCAATAGTTTCTTATAATTTATTTGGGGAAATAAATATTCTTCAACAGGATATTATATTCTTGAAAGAAAAGTATATTTTCCTTCAATAGTTTCTTATAATTTATTTGGGGAAATAAATATTCTTCTACAGGATCTTATATTCTTGAAAGAAAAGTATATTTTCCTTCAATAGTTTCTTATAAATTATTTGGGGAAATAAATATTCTTCTACAGGATCTTATATTCTTGAAAGAAAATAAATAAATAAATAATATATTTTCCTTCAACAATACCTTATAATTTATCTTGAAAGAAAATAAATATTTTCCTTCAATAGTTTCTTATAAATTATTTGGGGAAATAAATATTCTTCTACAGGATCTTATATTCTTGAAAGAAAATAAATAATATATTTTCCTTCAACAATACCTTATAATTTATCTTGAAAGAAAATAAATATTTTCCTTCAATAGTTTCTTATAAATTATTTGGGGAAATAAATATTCTTCTACAGGATCTTATATTCTTGAAAGAAAAGTATATTTTCCTTCAATAGTTTCTTATAAATTATTTGGGGAAATAAATATTCTTCTACAGGATCTTATATTCTTGAAAGAAAATAAATAAATAAATAATATATTTTCCTTCAACAATACCTTATAATTTATCTTGAAAGAAAATAAATATTTTCCTTCAATAGTTTCTTATAAATTATTTGGGGAAATAAATATTCTTCTACAGGATCTTATATTCTTGAAAGAAAATAAATAATATATTTTCCTTCAACAATACCTTATAATTTATCTTGAAAGAAAATAAATATTTTCCTTCAATAGTTTCTTATAAATTATTTGGGGAAATAAATATTCTTCTACAGGATCTTATATTCTTGAAAGAAAATAAATAATATATTTTCCTTCAACAATACCTTATAATTTATCTTGAAAGAAAATAAATATTTTCCTTCAATAGTTTCTTATAAATTATTTGGGGAAATAAATATTCTTCTACAGGATCTTATATTCTTGAAAGAAAATAAATAAATAAATAATATATTTTCCTTCAACAATACCTTATAATTTATCTTGAAAGAAAAGTATATTTTCCTTCAATAGTATCTTATAAATTATTTGGGGAAATAAATATTCTTCTACAGTTTCTTATATTCTTGAAAGAAAAGAATATTCCTGAGATAATTTCCTATAATTTATCTTGTCATGGTTAGAAATTTTAAATTACTTTAAGAAGAATTTGTTTTAAAATGATTGACCTGATGTTAACAAAAATCTACATAACGCTTACATCATTAGAACCAAGCATGTTTTTTATTTTTCCTGAGAGTGATCAAACGCAATTAGAGTTTAATTGGTACAATGCCGCCAAAGAAAATCCAGTACTTTTTATTAAAATGTTGTCTGATCAACAAATGGAACGACTTTTGCTGTGGGCCTTTGGTTCTCATTTTGATACCGTCAACGAAACTTCTTTGGAAGAAATAATTACATTTTGCCGTCGCCAAAAACGGAAAAAATCTTGCAATAAATGGAAAAATATGTTTAATCTTTTTCCGCCTAAGCAAAAAAAAAAATACATATATCTGATGAGTGATATCTCCGAAACATAAATTATTAGACATACAGAGAAAACCCTTTTCCTTAAAATATATTTATTAAAATATATTTTAAGAAATTATTTGGAATTATTTGGAATTATACTTTGGAATCATACTTTGTAATTATACTTTGGAATTATACTTTGGAATTATACTTTGGAATTATTTATTTGTCTTGGCAAATGATTTAATTTTTAAGACAGGCATGTAATCCTCTTCAGTGGTTGAAGTAGTGGGTTTCATGGGTTTCAAGTGGCAAGGTCTATCGTTGCGTTCCACAACCATTATTTCACCGATTCGTGTCTGAATAGATGGTTTATTCCCGACATAAACATTTGAAAAGATAACAGTAGAGTAGATCTTTCCACGGCCCAGTAGCGGTTTTGCAGGCAGAGGTTCACCGGTCACCGCACATGCGATTCGAGATGTAATTACTGTTTCTCCTTCCTCAAATTTATAGTACAATTTGGAATATAGAGTGGGGGGATACCCGCGGACCGGCCGACCCTTATCCATTTTGATGTAAAATATTTTCATGGCGTGCACATCAGAGTCATAATTCCACTTTCCAAGTTCTTTTTTTGTGGTTTCTAAAAGCATATGTTGCTTAATTTTTTCTAAGACATCGGTGCATATTCCCAAGAAAGCACTTTCTTCAGCCGTTGGACCGAGATCAGGATTGAACGTCACAAGACTCAATTGTGGCGTCGCATTTTCTTTTTTCATTATGGCACTTCCATAGGAAATACCGTACGTAAATAAAATTGGCGTTTGGATCACCAAAGGTCCAATTATATCATTTGGGTACTTGTATCGAATCTGTAATCTGGCAAACTTTTGTCCATGTTCTGCTTGAAGCTGTTTAGGAGATTCCACAATAATACGGTTAACGTCAAAAGTAGTATACTCGGTAGGACTTATAAAGGACATTTTTAATAAACTGAGCGGAATAATCGCCTACTATTCAAAAATCAGATTCTAGCAACCCATTTATAGCAACCCATTTATAGCAACCTATTTATATCAACTGGAACTTTTTAATGTTTTCGGTTTAAGAAAACAACGTATTATATTTCAGATCGACAAACCCGGTTCCCATCCTAATTCTATTTCCAACCATAATAGCAGCCGATACTCCGCAAACAGTTTCTGTTTCTGCCCGGATGGCGGCATGGGTGAGAATGTCCATGCTTTCCTCAAAGGTGGCTTTGCTGAGAGGGCCTACTGTGGACTGTCGCATGGTATATCTGTCCACTGCCATGGGTTTACCTCTAAATGTCATCAAGTCGGTCATTAACGTCAAATGAGGTGCGCAAGTATTGCAATGCTGGATGAATTCAGCGAGTATTTGCTTTCTCACAGCCCCTATTCCAAGGATCTCGTACACTTCCCATAAATTATTACTGTATAGTCGGTGTCCGTCAACAGAATCCAGAGTAATTATTTCTGCGACGTTGGAACCTTCGGTTATAACAAACCACTCGTTATTTTCATGACGGAGAAAATAATCCACGATACCCTTTATGCCTGAGATATAAAGATGTTCCCATTGCGGTATCAGAGGAATCCTGATGTGTGTTTCGTCGAGAGCCGTGCCACCGAGCAACCGCGCTACGTCTTCGCTGATCACGCGATACTTGTACACCTTATTTATATCCAAAGTAATTAACACAGAGGAAGATACCGGCTCTATGACAGAATTTTGCATAATAGTGTCGACGGTAATATAGACAATATTTCTCATAATAAATCTAATTTCTGTAGGGGACAACTGCGATTTAAAAAATATCTTCATGAATCCATTTTTATTAGTTTTTGACATATTCAGAATCTCAGAGATTCTGTTTGTTTCCTGTCTTAATTTTCCGGCGGTGTGAAAGGTATTTAGCATTTGCTGTGTTTGTTGTTCTCCTATCGATTGAGCAGCGAGGATTCCCACCGCTTCACCGGGAGAAACAAGCCGTGCGTAAAACTTTTCTAAAAACCGCAATTTAAACTGCGGGTACAGCGCAGGGGATACCTTAACCGTGGAAAGTCTGCGTTTCATTTCTGCACGAAATAAGTTCCCGTAAATTTCATGGATAATGTTTGGTGTAAATGTCGTGCCGAGTTTTATGTTGTCTAAAAGAGACTCGATAAAATCTCCGTCAAGGGATTCCGTGGCAAATGGGTCCATTTGCCTGGCCAATCTGTTGATATCGACGGGTATTGGAATACCCTGTTCAATCGTAATCACCGGATCAAAACCATAATTTCCGTAAAGCAGCTGTATTATATTTTTTCTGGCATCGCGAACCGTTCCGTCATAGTGCACCGTGAGATCCTCTGCTATTTTTATCATTTTCCTTTCCATGTACCCCGTGCTGCCGGTTCTATGAGACGTGTCGATGATCCCTTCTCGTCCTGCCTTTGTATGGAAAAACAGTTCTTTGGGATTAAGTCCTTTGATAAAACTAGATTGAATAAATCCGTTGGCTTCATATCGAGTGCTGTCAAAGATCACACGCTGGTAATAGGGCAGCGTCCTAAATTTATGGTCGATATCTTTCTTTATCCTGGATCCGGAAATATTTTGTTGCCCGAGAAGTCCCATAATTTGAGATAGGTTAAAGTAGTCCCCTTTTGAGCCGGATTCTACCATCGTGGCTAAATTATTTTGTGAAGTGTTTAAGTAGTCTTTCGCAATTTTATTCCCTAAATCTTTAGCCCCGTTGAGTGCCTCAGATACGTGTTTTTCCCGAATGGATGGAATGGAAATAACATCCGCTAAATCGGCCTTTTGGATATACCTATTGATACTTTCATCAATCTGCTGCTGGGCTTTGTGAGGAATGAAACAATCCTGAATAGAAATCGAATGGGGAAATTGCGTGAGGAACATAGTTACCATCCTTTGAACGTTGGTAACAAATTCGTTGACAACATCGGGCCCATAGTCTAAAAAAAGAACACGTATCAAACTATTTGCGCCTGATTTCAAATGACTTTTGTTGATAACACCAGAAATTAATCGTCCAAAGGATATAATGAGTTCCTTTTGATTATAATGAAAATCTTCAGGAAAAAGAAAATTCCAGAGTTGTCTGCTGGAGAATTGTTCCGCGCGAGACAGTGAATAGGGATGTTTAATCTGAAACAAACAGTCAAAGAAATCATGCCGAGTCATTGGAATGTCGTGTTTTGTCATGATATAAGCCCCGAGCAGTGAATCCTGAACAATAACTACAGACGCCTGGTTGACTTGACTGGAGAGGATATGATGTTTTGCATTCATTAATAGTTTTACTTCGGCCAACGCTTCAGGGGTTTGAGGGAGATTTAAATTTCCTTCATCCCCGTCGAAATCCATATTAAAACCAGCCGTGATGGCTAAATTAACACAAATTGTCTTTCCAGGCCACCGCTTTACTCGCATCCCCATCATGGAATTTTTATGCAACGTGGGCTGACGGTTCAGCACTATGGGATCGCCATCATGCAGCACGCGATGAGCGATATCGCCTTCTTGTAGATGAATTTTATTTGTCACATTGATGTAAGGAAACGTCTCTCCTTGACGAGTTATAATACTGCCTGCTTTCACCGTCATATTACAATCGTGGACGGCGACTCCATTCACGAGATCTCCATGCTTTATAATGGTACTCCCAAGCTGTTTAAGTCTGGCTGTGGAAATTTTACTTCCGTTTTTCCGCGTTATAAACGGCACCTGGTCCAATAAAATAAGTTTATTTATTTCGGCTATGTTATACGGCGTGACGTATTCGGGGATCGTCAACGTGTTGGCAATAATTTCTGGAATGGCCACTTCATCCAATTCAAGCGTGGGATATGGACCTACCACGCTTCGTGCTGTGAAGTCCGATCGTTTTCCCATAATGTTTTGACGTATCAGACCTGTTTTTTTAGAAATCCGTTCCCGGATTCCTAGCATTACTTTGCTGTTGGATGAATGAACATCTCTCCCTTTAGAATTATTACAATAATATAAAATTTTCAGTTGAAGCTGCATAACAGCCGTCTGGCGTATTTTATCCGTCATGGCCTGTTTGACTTTCCAATTTAATTTAATAATTTGAGCTAATGAAATAGACAAATCATCGTCGTAAGACACATTTCCGACGGAAACCTTGGGCCTGCAACAAATGGGGATAACCGGTAGAACGGTTAATATAAGATTCTTGGGATGAGTTCTAGCCGGGTCGATTCCCAAAAGTCTCAGATCTGAAACTAATATTTTAGAAAAAATATTTTTAATGTCTCTCACTGTCATTCGTTGAATTAATTTTTCTTTTCGTGTCCGTTTTTGGATGTAAATATCAGATTGAAACACTAATTTATAATCGTTGGTTTTTGTTGAACAAAATTTACATTCGGTTAATTTTTCTAAAAATTCAACCACAGTCTCAAACTTTCCAGAAATATCATCTAAAATTCTGCTGCAATTATGACAGAAACATTTAAGGAATTTCACCGTTTCTTTCCAGAAAAGAATAATTTCACAGTTTAGGGAAATATGCCCAAAGTGTCCCGGACATTGCCAAATATTTTTTGAACATGTACTGCAAATAGAGCGAACGTTAATACAACCGAGGCACGAATCATAAACAGTGCCTTGTAATTCTTTTAAACTCGGATTATTTATTAGTGCGACCGATAACTGTTTTATGTCATCGTCACCCAAGATTCCAAATTTTATAGAATTTATATTTTGCATTGCTGTATAAATTCTATGAAAATTTTTTATATCTTTCAACAGTTAACGTAAATTTAAAATGATTAAACCTATAATCAGGAAAGAAATTGGAACTACGGATAAAAGAAGACGCAATAAAAGATTTATTTCTTGTGGTTGAATGCACGCACCGATTTGATACCGCACCGTCTGTAAAAGAGCCGTCGAAATAGCTAAAATAATTCCCGATGCAAGTTTAGAGAAAAAGATATACAAAGAGTAAAACAAGATCCCTATTCCGTGGTCATCCCTGTATTTTGCGATAAATTCTTCGATAACATCAGGTAACATTAACCAGGGCAATAACAACGCAGCGCCGATTCCAAGCCCGGAACTCACAGCAAAAACATAAATGATTGGCAACGTCGGCGAGACACTAACCATAAGAATGATACAGGGAATCGCAACCAGAGTTCCAATATTTAACGTTAATCTGGACCCAAATTTTTGGAAGGTCCAGTGCCAGAGAGGGATGGCAAATGTCGCTGAAACGGCAATGGTCAGGATAACTCCCCGGCAATTTTTCCCTAAACTTAACGTCTGACTACAAAATAACGCAAAATTGCCTTGAATCAACAAAAAGGCCGTCGATGTAAACAGAAACCCAATAGTTAATTTAATGTAAGGCACAAAAGTTAAAAGCCTTTTGTAATCAGTGGATGTAATGGCAAATATAGGCCCTGTTTCTCTCCCCATAATCCCAATTGTTAAAATCAGAGTACATATCATGTATATACCTGAAAATATTCCAGCGGCAATTAAATAATTTGTTTTCCCGGTTATCGGACTAATCAGATCAGTATCACACCCCGTCGGATCACCGATAAACACCGTCTGAATAACAATTCCAATCAGCATCCCTATAATTTCCAGAGACGTTCTATAGGCCGTGATAGACGCTCTTTCTTCTTGAGAGGCACCGAGCAAAAGAGTCAGCGAGATATACGGAATTCTAAAACAAGTTTGCAGCGTATGAAACGAACAATAAACAAATACAAAATAAATTAATTTATTCTCAAACGAGGGGGTCACCCACATGGCGGTATAATTAAACGCTGCCAGCGGCGTTGAAATAATCAACCAAAGCCACAGTCGACCGAACCTCGTTTGCGGTGTTTTTGTAACCAGCCAACCAACAAGCGGATCTGTCACGGCATCCCATGCACGGCCTGTGAAAAGAATGACAGCGACAGATATCGGTGACATTCCCACAATTGACAGCAAAAAAATTTGGAAAAATAAGTTCAACGTGCAGTCTGTCATTTGGTAAGGAATTCCACCGATAGCAAAGCATATTTTACGCCATCTGCTGAGATTTGCCATACTTTATTATTTTTGAAGTCTTTGGGAAAGTTGTTTCAAGTTTGTAAATATAAAAATGGACTCCTTTGTCAACTACTTTTCAAGACCAGTTTTCAGTAGAGTTTCTCAATGGGAGGAACAAATAGACAAGTATACCCAAACGAGTTTTTCTCAAGAAGAAGGTGTTATTCAATGTGGAAAATGTAAAAGTAACAGAGTATTTACAACCTCAAAACAAACTCGTGCGGCGGATGAACCCATGACTGTTTTTTGCTTCTGTATCAATTGTAAAAGTAAATGGGTAGAATAAGTCACGTGCAAGAAAATTACAGAGTCATATGCGATAGATCTTTGAAAAGTAAATTAATTTAGTTTTCAAAGAAAAAACATATGGCATCATATTTAGATACGTTTTTACAAACACATAAGTCGAATACGACGCTCCATACCCACGTTTCATTAGCTCACCCAGTCGGGAAATTCTCCATTCAATCAACTCTGGAAGAATTTTGGAGAAAATATAATTTAGCAATTCGGGAAAAACATTTTTCTCTTGCAGAGGCACCTGGCAAGGAGTCTCCTGTTTTAGTCGACGTCGATGTTTCAGAGAAATCAGACGGGCAATGGGGACACTTTAGACAGCTCTATACTGAGAATGAAATTCTTTTATTAGTTCGCACTTTTCAACGCGCTATCCGCGAGTGCGTCGAGGAATGTGACCCGAGTCATCTGGTGTGCGTTTTGCTGGAAAAACCTTCCTACGAAGAAACAACTGGATTTGGGGTTAAAATTCTTAAAAATGGGTTTCATTTACATTTCCCTAAAATGTTTATAGACAGACAAGTTCAGAAGGTTTACTTGTTTCCCATCGTGGCTAGGCTTTTAAAAGACACGTCGATGGACGGTCGCGTCGATGATAATTCCATTAATGTTCATTGGTTGTTGTACGGATCGGCAAAACCCGACAAACGGCCTTATGTCATCACTCGGTGTTTTAATTCTGACGCTCAGGAGATTGATTTCTGCCAAACTTTTAAGAATCATAACGTCTGTTTTCCCTCTCGATGTGAATCATTTGAAGATAAAATACCTCAAATTTTATCCATTATCTTAGGGAACAGAAAGGAATATTATCATTCCCCCCGAGCGTCTATCGTGACGCCGCTAATGGATCAATTCACATCCATCCGCACTCTGAGAAAGCCTTTTGTGCAAATGAGTGTTGAAGGAAATATGCGGCAAGCGGAAGAGCTCATCGAAATGATCGATCCCAAACGTGCAGACGATCGAACGGATTGGTTAACGATAGGATTTTGTTTGCATAATATTTCCGAAGGTGACGATGATGGGCTCACCTGCTGGTTGAGTTTCTCTGAACAATCTGAAAAATACAGCGAGGTGGAGTGTCTGTCGCTGTGGGGAGAGATGCGGGAAAACAGATACACGGTCGGGACCCTGAAACACTTTGCTAAAAACGACAACCCCGAAGCGTATCTTGCGTGGATAAGGAAGAAAAGCTTGAAGCTCGTAAACAAAATTATTAAAACATCGCACCATGATATTGCAAATCTATTGTTCACAGAATATGGTTCGGAATTTGTGTGCGCATCCATCTCGGATAAAACTTGGTTTCAGTTTATTAATCATACATGGAAGCAAGTGGACAAAGGAACCACTCTGCGACAAAGAATATCCTCTGACAATGGTACGTTGATGCAGCTCCTGAAACGTAAATTAAAAACCGCCTACAAAGCCGACGATGCAGACACGGTTAAAGCCATCGAGAAAACTATTAGAAACGTAAAATCATCACCTACGAAAAATAATATCATGGTCGAATGCGCAGAAGTATTTTACAACAAAGATTTTTACTATTTACTCAATTCAGATCCATATTTATTTGCGTTTAATAACGGCATATACGATTTCTCTCAAAACACGTTTCGGCCAGGAAAACCAGAAGATTACATTTCTAAACAAACAAATGTAGACTACATAGATTTCAAGACATTTAATCATCCTCAGGTCGCTGTGGTTGATGATTTTTTCTGTCAAATTTTTCCCAACGCTAGTATCAGAACTTATTTTCTGTGGCAGGCCAGTAAAGTCTTTATCGGCGGCAATCCCGACAAAATCTGTCTTTTTTGGACAGGGGCAGGAAATAATGGGAAAACAGTAACTCAATCTCTGTTTGAGAAACTCTTAGGTCCGTACGCTGTCAAGTTAAATACCAGCGTGGTTACAGGGAAAAAAGTGGCTTCAGGGTGTGCCAATCCAGAAATGGCTCGTTTGGGCGATGGATGTCGTTGGGCTGTGATGGAAGAACCAAATTCGGATGAAATTATAAATACTGGTTTGTTTAAGAATCTCACAGGCAATGATTCCTTTTTTGCGCGAGATTTATACTGCGCGGGGAAATCGACAAAAGAAATCAAACCATTTTTCAAGCTGCACTTTATCTGCAATAAACTTCCAAATCTTTCGAATTCGGATATCGCAACATGGAATAGAATCAGGGTTATTCCATTCGAAACAACTTTCACGACTTGTGCTGTTCCCAAAACGCAATCTGAGCAAAAACGTTTAAAGATATTTCCCGCAGATCTTTACATCGATAAAAAGTTACCCCAAATGCTTGGGGGTTTTGCGTGGTATTTAATAGAAATTTGGAAACAAAATCAGTTATGCGATGACCCGATGCCGCCTCCTGAAGTGTTACAGGCTACCAACGCGTACAAGGATGAAACAAATGTTTACAAGCAATTTGTTCAAAGTATGATTTCCGATTGCCCCGGAGCAACGCTGCCGGTGACTCAAGTTATAAATGTCTTTAGGGAATGGAGAAAGGTAGAATTTCCAAACACCACCATTTTCTCGCGTCAAATCAAACAAGAATTTATAGATATCCTGGGTGAGCCGCAGCAAGGAAAACATTGGGTTAATAAACAGTTAAAAACCAACAGATAATATACCATTACTGTCTCCTGGAAAATATCCCGATACAATGTTATTTTCATTTATGTAATAAAATTATTTTCTTTCGAAAGAAAATAATTTTATATTTTCTTTCATGAATAATTGTGCAGTATATTTTTTAATCTAGCAATTCTTTTCTTCATCCTCGTCTTCATCGTCATCTTCGTCTTCATCGTCATCTTCGTAGTCTTCGTAGTCTTCGTCGTCTTCCTTCTTGTAACGGTCTTTATTTTTGATACAAAACATTGAACAATTAGATTGTGGTAATAATAATTTTATTTGCTGCACACATTGAGACAAGGTATTATTAGCAGGAGGTGTAAAGTTGCGGAGTAGATTTCGCACTAAATGTTGTTCTTGAAAAGTATTGTTTGTTAAATAAGCAACCTGTTTATATGCCGTATACGCCTTCATTACTGAATCAAGAGCTTTTACAGCATACTCGTGTATAGTTGCCAAAGTAACCTGCTGTTTGATACATTCCTTATAGTTTTTCTGCTTTTCAAGCGATTTATTAAATTGCGGGGTGATACAACCTGCAGCTGCGACTGTTTTTTTCCGGCCGCATAGATCGCTTTCCTCAGAACCATCAATGAGTTTACTGTAAAACAATCTGGCACACATGCCATTATCAGAGAAATTATCCGCAAAACACATCACCCCAGCATTGGAACTGTTTAATGATGTTATGTTGAGTTCAGAATATAAGATCGACGAGCCATTTAAAAATTTCTGTCCAGCAGTCATACATTCAGAGACTAAAGCCAAGTGTGTTGCAATATCATTTGAAGATACTTTATAGCAAAAGATTCCAATTAATAAAAAATAAACTTTTTCCATTTTTACTTATGTCTCTGTAACTTTTTTAATCCAGTTACCTCAAAAATCCATAAGCAATTTCTGTTCCGGATTACTTTTAGCTCCTGAGACTATTGCTTAAACTAAAATGATACTTATAATTTTTTTAATAATATCTTCGTTTGCGGAATGCAAATCTTCGTTTGCGGAACTGGAAAAAAAGTGCAAACCGGTGCAAGAAAAATGCAAACTGGTGCAAGAAAAATGCAAACTACCCATTCAACCTTCTATTAATCCTACTAATCTTACTAATCCTACTAATCCTACTAATCATACTAATCATACAAATCATACAAATCATACAAATCATACAAATCATACAAATCCATCTAATCATCTTGAGCCTATTAATTCTACTAATCAGAATGATTCTTCCAATTCTACTGAACCTACTACAAACTTAACTTCCAATTCTACTGAACCTACTACAAACTTAACTTCCAATTCTACTGAACCTACTACAAACTTAACTTCCAATTCTACTGAACCTACTACAAACTTAACTTCCAATTCTACTGAACCTACTACAAACTTAACTTCCAATTCTACTGAACCTACTACAAACTTAACTTCCAATTCTACTGAACCTACTACAAACTTAACTTCCAATTCTACCGAACCTACTACAAACTTAACTTCCAATTCTACTGAACCTACTACAAACTTAACTTCCAATTCTACCCCCCCCCCCCCACAGAAAGGGGTTAATCATGCAGTTTATTATTTTCTGCTTGCGGTTCCTATTTTAATTATCCTTATCATATCTCTGGTTTGTTTAAGACGATACTTGGTCTTGAATCTAGGTCGACTTTTATTCACATTTTGTCTGATAAAATATTTATTTTGGTTTAACAAAGATAAAAATAACAAAAATAACAAAGATAACAAAGCTAAAAAAGGACATAAGTATTATATTATTTAAATGATATACTTATAAAGAATCTCGGGAGATTCTTTATAAGTTCAGAACATGTTAAAGATATCTGTATTTTCGGGCAATTTTTTTTTTTATAAAAGATCAGAAAACTTTCCTCGTCTTGGATCTATATTATATTTTTCTTTGATATATTCTAATGCTTCTTTAGCAGCAGCTTGATGTTGAATCTTTTTATTTTGTCCACGGCCGATTCCAATGACAATACCGTTTAAAAGGATCGATGTCAATCTTTCGGGTTCTAGTTGTTGGATATACTCTAAAGTACCCAATTCAGGGTGTGCATCCATAATTTCCTTAAGAGCAGATTTTGAATCAAATGTTGCCTCAAAACTCAAATCAATCTTTTGTTGGTCAAATATATTTTTGAGAATACGATAGCAAACCCCATACCCCACGCCTGGCAAACCATATGTATTGTCAAACGCTAAATTCACAGCACCAATATACGCTTCAAAGACATCCTCCAGAAAAGCATCCACTTTAAAATTTTCGGTAACGTCTGTGTTTAAGAATCGTTTAAAACCCAATGATTCGGCTGCTTTGGCAAGAATTTTTGTGCTCACAAGATTTCCCTTCAGGCGCGTAATAACGCAAAGATATTTGCAATCGTGCAACTGAGGAAATCTTCGATACAGATACCAAGTAATACACGCAAAAATAATACTGTCACCTAAAAACTCTAACATTTGGTAATTTTCTGTTGGGTTTTCTCGAGGAGAAGTAAAGGCCAATTTAAAATGATGAATATTGGTTTGAATAACACGAAGTATCTCGGGCCGTTCGGCTGGTTGGGCGTTGCATCCTGTTAAAATAGTATTAAAAATAAATTGTTCAAAATCGGATCCCGACACCTTTTCCATTTATTTATTCCGGTAATTTTATTTACATTTATTCAACTACAATGCGAAGATGATCATCCACCACTACAACTTCACCAGGATAAAATTTACAAAAAAGCACCATTGGATCGATCATTAAAAGTTTTGGTAATTTTTTTTTGAACGGAGCGTCGTGGTTATATAAGGTATGACAGGGAACATAATCAAGTTTATTGATCTTAAAAAATAATGTACTAAATAATTCTACGTTCCTGTTTTTAAGCAATTTACGTTTCAGTTCATAATGAATATTTTTGTCTGTTAATACTATATAATTTTTTTCCATGTCCAAAAGATAATATTGTTTTGTGGTAAATTTTTCTGCTTGTAAAATTAACGTATGAACAAATTTTTGTTGGAGAAAGTCCCACATCTGAAAGGAGATTGGACTTGTAGAGGGATCCCGCCGAGGCAACGGACACCCACGTAATTGACTCCGGTAAATTAACATCTTCTCAATGTTTGATAGAATTGTTTCATCCATGGGATTGATATTTACAAACATTATTGACATGTTATTCAAGATTCCTAACATATTCATTTCTTCAGGGAAAATTAACAATCTTCTGGGATAGTACATTTCTCGCAAATGAGTTGAACAATACTTTCGTTTTTGCTTATGGCCGCACATTGACTGCTTGCATTAATAAGAACAACACACACATTACTCGTGTAATCCTCATCAATAGCACGACTAGACAATACAAGTCCTTTGGCGGCCACCTGAGACTTGATTGTTAACCGGCCATAATGTCCAGAAGGAATTTTAAACGCTACTCCCAAATCTATTTCATGAACACTTCCGGGTTCCAGGGTCAAATTCTCCGGAGAATAAATGTCCAAACCGGCAGATAATCTTTTGACTCGGGAAGGAGCCTTATTATTTCCAGAATGATAGATATACAACTGCGCAGGCATTGTTTTAAAAATGTCTTGAAAAATCATTAAATTTTTTCATAATACAGAACCAAACATTGTTGACGTTTAATTGCAAATTATTTAAATGAAAACGAATCATTTAAATAATCTTCTTGAAAGGAATATTTTTTAGTATTCACGATTCTTAAATTCTGAAGGGAAAGAAAGATTGTCTGTTAGGTCTTGTAGAGTGTCCGGCGAAAGATATCTACTGGCAGTACGTGATAATGTGTCTGGCTGTGGATAAATACCCCCGATATAGATCATTTGAATCTTGGCTTGTCCCCACGTTGTGCTGATCATAGGAAAGAGTCTTTTCCCCCTCAGCCCGGTAAATGCGATACCGAGAAAAACTCCATTTGTTTTAAAACTCAACGTACCTCTTTCCATGTCTAACAACACAGTTATTTCACGAGGAGCTGTAAAATTACCCTCGGAATCTCTAAATTCTATGCCAGGGTAA